>JAQGBY010002622.1:0-22194 GCA_034698785.1 Mycogona germanica | reverse complement strand
ACAACTGGTCGTTCGACCCCCGCCATAGGCCCCTCTCTTGGGGGCTGCTTGTGGGTAAATATTGTAATATTGTAATACACCTTGTCGTATAGCTCAATCGGTATTGCGATCCCGGCGGTCCCGGCTTCGATTCCTGGTGGGGGCTATTAAAGATTATTCCATCCCTGGGTTCTGGTGAAAATATACCCTCGTATAGTGCCGATGCACCAAGTGTGGTAAATGTAACTAATTTTAAAAGAATTATTTGATTCTCGCTATGTTCCAGTTTGCTACTAATTTATTTAAATTCTTGTTCTCATACCGTAGCTTACTGTGTTTTCTGTTATTTCTGTGGACGAAGTTGAGGTTTCAGTGACATCAGAGTCGTTGAAGCTGCTGGTTGTCACGCTCACAGGTATATTATCCGTTTCGGGTCCTTCGGCAAAGGCTTCATTGCCATTGTGATTTATATTCTGGACATCAATGCAAATCATGTTATATTGGAAGTGATAAATTATAGTTTATAGCGGAAGGATCTTTTGATCATGATGAAAGTAGTCTACTGAATTCAATGGGAATGAGAGTATATGATCATTTCTTACCTGAATTTTGGCATCCCCAAAGCACTGGAACCTACTGTGTGGGATGACGATGGCGTGGCCAAGGCCGCTGTGGGTCAGCTCTGCAATGGACAGATTAGTGATTTGGCAGATGACGTGGTCGTCAAACTGGCCGAAACAGAAGGTGGTGCAATGGTCAGGGGATCCGAGGCATATTAATGAGCAACCCACGGCATTGCGAGTGGGATCCTGAAAGATTTCCATTTTGGGAGCTCGCAGACGGATTTTAAAAGACTCTTCCATTTTTGTGTAGTAAAATTTGGAGGTCGTTTCCGCTATTGAAAACTCGATAATTTTTGATGTCACAAGGAGAATCGTCACAAAATGTTTCCCCACTGCGTTCTCGTACATATTTATGTTTGTATGTATTATTTTAAGAGTTTTCAAATTATAATTCTGTATAATCGATGACTGTTTAAGTTCTATAATGAGTCAGGGAAACATCCAATTTCTCTTTTGCCAGAGATATGGTCTATTTTACAAACTCTAAAAGTGGTATATAGTTTCTGCATATTTTCTGGTCTTGTGACGTCAATATCGTAGTCAAGCGATATTAAAGAGCTATTTGTATATCTATTTTGTAGTATAGAAGCTACAATACTAGAAAAGACTATAGCTGTGAATTAATATGTTTGTGACAATCCGTGTGAAAATAAAGCTTTCTTTTAGGGGTAGTACTCAAAACATAATGTATTATTTTGTGTGACAAAACATTTCGTGTTTCGGATTTCCTATGGTTTATTCAGCATGAATGGTCGCCTGTGGTCGCATTAGTGTTACCTTTTCTAACAAATTATAGTGGAGGCTGGTGCGCAGATTTTCTGGCAGGGCTGATGCGTGGCCAGTTTAAAAATATAGGTTTTCATTAAAAATGAAATTTTTTGATTCGGCAAAGAAAATAAAACGTAATCGATCCTTTCAACAGATTGACGTTTATTTTTTGCTAGTCAATGGTGTATTTTATGTATTGGTTCCGGAGAGTCCTGCACTCTCTGACTTTAATTGACATACCGTCGCTGCAAGTAAATTACCCAGAATGGGCGTTCACCATAAAATTGTTCTCTACTCTATTTATCTTCTTTCACAGTTTACTCTTATCGGAAACGCCTCATGCATTCAAACGAATAAAATGGTTGACGGAATTGATCAAAAGGAACAAAACAAATGCCGTGACAAGTAAAATTCGTTTCATATTTGCTTCACAATATTGAACATGAACGACTATTTAGGAAGTCGCAAAAATATCCGATGCTGGCTGTGCATTTTGGTCTTTCAAATTTGATTCGCAACATCAAATTACGTCATCTGCGCATACGCACAATTCTACTCACTTGATGGTTTTCAGGGAAAAGTGCATTTTCGTCATGAATTTGACTGAAAGATTGAGTTGAGTTGAGTCCCCAATTTCAGTATTTGAGAATCACTGCGCCCACGAAAAAGGCACAATGATGATTCAACTGTTTCAGTGAAATACAATTGAACTGGTATTTGCAAAAATGGCATTCACTTACCTCGCTAAACGCAATCATAATCTATGAAACTTGCAATACTACTATATTTTTTTTATAAATAATTGGAACTCTTTTTGGCGGTTTACGACGGAGTCTGCGACTGTGCGTAGTCAATCAATGAGATTTCTGCAAATAGAATCCAATTGTATTTCAGTATAATTGGCGCTGCACAAGATGGCTGCGCCCATTATGGTATCTAGCATTTATAACATTCATTGTTTGTTTTTATACAAAAGCGCTTTTTAATAGGGCAGCACAAAATCTTGATATTACCAAAAATCGACGAATCGACCATAAAATCGACATAATCGAGTGGCTCGATATTATCGATGCAGACGATAATCATTTTACGAATTTACGGTCAAATTCAGAATTTCATCATTAACTTGGTTTAAACAATATAAGTATATAAGAGACAAAGTCGTACTTGAAATATAATAAAATAAAATATTCATAATAAATTCATAACGAATTTATAATGAAATAGGGGTTGTCTCCGGGACAGCACCGGACGAAAAAAGACGACCAGAGTCGGCGAAAATTTTGAAGATTTTTTGTGTAAGATGAACTGAGACTGATACCGTCTTTTGACATTAAGTGCACCTCAAAAATCATATTCCTCTCTCCAACCCTATCCGTTTTATACACCTCATTTCGTTCAGCTCTTTCTCTTTCTACTTCTTCACCGTGAAGAATTAAGAGAAGAAGTAGAAAGAGATTTCAAAGAAGTAGAAAAAGAGACCTAAACGAAATGAGGCGTATTAAACGTATTGTACGACCCGTCGTGGCGCAGTTGGTTGGACGGACTGCGGTTCGGCTGTCCCGGGTTCGATTCCCGGCGCGGGCTTTGGCTTTGGCTTGGGGTACTGGTGAAAATGTGCCTCTCACATAGGGCCTAAGCTCTGAGAGGGGTACAAAATCTTCCTGTTCCGTCACTTCAGTGAATTAAAAAAAAAAAAAAAAAAAAAAAAACGAAGAGGGTTGGAGAGAGGAATAGGATTTTTGGGGTGCGCTCAATGGACAGCAAAAGACGGTACTTCAAAGCGCTAGATCTCTGGTAAAAAAACTTAGTAATTAATTATGGACGATGTCTTGAGGACAAATAAAGCTGGATAGATACAGCAGTTCAAACCGACTGTTACAGAAATGGTGGATATTTGAAAATAACTTCTCGTTGACCAACGCTACACTCCGTCATAGTCACACATTTGTCACATTTGACCACATGTGCTCGACCTCCAAGTCTCCCCTCCCAGTTTAACTTTCATTTTCTTCTTTCGATCGTGCGCATTTTTTTTTTTTTTTTTTTAAGGGGGGCATATCCCCGTCACACACCCTCCTAACGAGGGTGAGGAACTCCGGCCAACCCCAAGCCTGGACAAATCCATCGGCTATTTGGGGCTGGACGCAAAATTAAGACTGAAAGTTACTGCCAAATAATAAGTTAACCCCGACTAAAAACCCCCATAATTTGAAAACTAGCTATTAAAGACGGTTAAAAAAATAGACGGAATTTTTTTTTATTGAAAATCATAAGTAAAAGCAACAAGCAAGATAGAAAAAACATGCACGGCACTCCACGGAACAAGTAGTAGGCAACGTTTGATAATACACAAAACAACCATGTGCGATCTCGATAATCAAAGCGCAGAGATAACCCCAAAACTGTGCAAGGTAAACAGAAAAACCACCCACCAACCGAGACATCACCCAAGAACGCAAAGAAAACCCAGCGACCAAGACGCTCCAAATCATCAAGTCACCGAGGAACGGCCACCCACAACGTCAAGCAATAACTCACCACGCCCACCAGATCGGGAATGCACCAAAGAAAAAAAAGGCTCCAACAGCTCCAACAACACCCAATCATGACCACACTACAACAAGGAACACCAACACACGCCATCCGACCTCAACTGCGACCCGCTCAATTGCGTCTACCGGAACCCGAACAAAGACCGCCCGACTAAGCCCTGCGTCACCCCACAGAAACCCGAAGCAACAACCGAGCGCCCGACACACAAGCCCCACAACTCGCAACCATCCTACTGACTAAACAATCGACACAATAAGCTCAAATCATCGCAAGGGACGCCACTTTGGCAGAGGAATATCCCATTAAGTGTTTCCCCACCCAGACCACTTTGGTAGGGCATCGGTCACATTGACCGAGGACCGCGCCACAACATCCTCGCCCACACCAGTCAAGGCCGAAGATTTCAGCAAGGTGAGGTTCCAAACCCGAGAACAAGGGGCAGGGCCAAAGGCCAGAAGATCAACAACACTGGTACAACTAACTGCCCCCGCAATTCTGATCGGACAACACAAATCACTGCAATCGGACCACTCCTGACGCAGACGAAGAAGCACTGGCACGGTACATGTTCCTCCCGACCAACCACCAAGCAGACATTAAGACCTACAACTATACCCAAGGTTCCCAGTTCCGCGCTCCACGACACAACTATGAACAAATCGACGGTACTGAAAACGAGAACACACGCATCAAAAAAAAAACTGGCACACAATTTCATCAATAGCATGGATCCCTGAGAACAACAAGGCGAAGTCACACAGCAGGGTCAGGATCAGTACCCAGGAACCAAGAGCCCAAGAAAGATTTAATCATATCATCATGATCGAAGAGTCGAAGAGGAAACCGAGAGACTCCTTCAACCTCCGCTTAAAGTTCACAATCGAGACATCAGCCATGTCAAAGTCGTAGAGCTCGCATACCAGGGTGCACTGGTGCAACAACATGGATTCTGTTGACTTCATTATATTCGGCTTACCCAATTTCTCAAAAAGTCGCTGCGTGCCCATCATAATATGTTGCATCCTCGTCGTATTGGTCAGATAGCGCATGCATGTGTTCTGTAACACCTGAACTTTTTTCACCAGGTAACCCGCCGCGGAACCCCAAAAGACGATGTACAAGTTGACGTATGACAGGAAACAGGAAACTTTCGAACACATCTGATGAGATAGAAGTGGGATTCTATCGAAAACGTTCGTGTGGCCCAGTAAGTAAACGATCTAAATCTTAACGTTTTCAAATTATTTTTGGTGACTATGATGGAGTGTAGCGTTGGTCAACGAGAAGTTATTTTCAAATATCCACCATTATTGTAACTGTCTGTTTACATAGCTGTATCTATCCAGCTTTATTTGTCCTTAAGACATCGTCCTTAACTCAACATTCGACTCGGCGTGCTTCGGCACCATTTTATTTAGTAATTAATTATATATATATTTTTTGCCCAATCAACTGTAGTCAACCGCACTACAGGCGTTACGTCCCCTCATGGTACTTTAGGCACTATGCGAGGGGCACGTCCAGTACCCCGGGATCGAAATTTTCGAGAGCCAGCGCCGGGAATCGAACCCGGGACCGCCGAGCCACAGTCACTTAATGATTCAATTGTTCCATAAAGTTTCCCAACCTTACTCCTTCAATTTATTTGTATTCCCTGGTGTCAACAGCACCATCTGCCGAGCACCTGTTAAAGTCGTCGCAAATCATATACCGTGCATGCAATTATCAACATAACGTTCATATAATTAAGCACGATACAAAAACAATTTATTTTAAATACACTGCTTTTGTGTTTATTTTCACAATTATTAAACAAGGTCATAAATATGAAAAACAAGTTTTTTTACTTCCATATAGTGCTTTTAGCAAAAACAAATTTGATATTTGCCAATTCATACAATATGGTACAGGCAAATGAGATTTTAGTTAATGGGTGTGTGTGCTCATAATGCATACCTGTGTGGGATTGGGTACAGGTATGGTTTCGACCCACATAAAAAAGACAAACAATTCGACACTGACCAATTCTGTATCCTTTGAATTTGTTCTCGTGAAACCAATAGATTTAGTTCACAATGGGTGTTTACTTGTGACAGGAAGCATACATAAAAAAAATTCTCTTATTTTTGTCGCATAATATTTTGTTACAAACTGAGAAATTTGGATTGTCATTCAGGACGACAGTCTCACAATCCCAATATGTGTTTGACGTTTTAGCCTTGCCATTTTGCCTGCACAGGTGCGCCATTAAGGTTGAGTTGTCACTCTCCATGTAGATGCCGCCGTCCCCTTTGTTAGCTTCCATGTACGGTCTGCACAGGACACTGCAGTTGGGGTTGTCCTGGACCTGAGAGAGAAAGTTTCCCTTGCAGCAGGTCTTCGTAATTGCCAGGTCGAATTTACCAGTCACTGAAGCAGATCGTAGTAATAAAAAGAAACAAAAATGTACCCATTATTTAAATTAAAGATTCTAGCTTTCTCTTTTGTCGCCTCATCAGCAAATGATGATACACCGTGCATATTGTAATACTGTGCGGATCATCTGCCGGGATGGGTGCGGTTTCTCACTGTCTAAGATTATATACCGTTTACCGAGACCTATGGTAGGGTTTATCACTCACAGATGATAAGACTGAAAAGACAGACATTTTTAAACTATTGTAAAGTCACCGCGACGTAATGATGGACTTACTTTCACATACGGAAATGTAGGTAGGGTAGTTGTTGGTGACTTTACCAGCAGTTGTCGTTAGATTGGTTGAAATGCTTGTATCAGCAGTAGTGGTGGGAACAATTAATGGTGGACTTGTGGTAGAATCGACTTCTGGTAGATTTTCTGGTGTTCCCTGGGCTTGGAAATTCTGTAAATTATAAAATAGTTCGTAGGAAGTGAAACTCGGAAAATTTGAAATCTGTCCAATGCTGTTTGGTACAAGTTAATTGGTAATTAGCAGGTAAAATATTTAAATAATTTAGTGAACTAGTTTTAACAGCAAATAACACTTTACTAAAATATATTATATAATTTCCTAGAGGATATAATTTCTCATACAAATTCGGATTTTTACTCATATGGGAATAGGATTTTTTTTTCATATTTGAATTTTCAACATTAAAAAATACTATAGATTTTTTCAAAAATAGAAAAATTACTATTTTTTATTTGGTGAAAGAATCTGAAAGTGTTTCTAGCAAATAAATAAACGATCCTGGCTGCAAAAATAATTCAACACTAGCATGGGACTTCATCAAACAACACTTTCAATCCGAATGTAATTACTCTACTACCAAGTGATTGTTTATTTATTCCGCTAAACTTTGGTATTTATCTCGAACAACAATTTGTGGACAATTTTGAATCTTTCAAAATATTAAAATACATAGGATTCCTATAGGATTTTGATATACTGTCTTATTATTAGTATTAGTATTTCTATGCGATTGAATCAATAGCACAACGATTGCGCAAAGGAAAACTTTTTAGTATATCAAAATCCTATAGAAATCCTAAGGATTTTATTATTTTTAAAAATTCAAAATTATCCAAATCCTATGTTATTTCTATATGGTCCATATAGGAATTCTATAAGAGTAGTATTCAGTCGTATGGGATATTTTTGAAAGGGAATAAATACTAAATTAATATATAATTTGTTATTTTAATCTATATATATAAAAATGAATGTATGTGTGTGTGTCCTTGATAGACTCGAAAACTACTGGACCGATTTCCATGATTTCTTTTTAAGACATTGGTCATAGTCCCGGTCACATTGTTACGGTAACAAAAATGGAAAAAATTGCCTGGATATATTTGTTTTTTGGGATAAACTGGTTTTAGCCTGCCTCTAGCGAACGTCTACTGAACTACGTACGAGGTAGTGTGACAGAGCGGGCTAAAAAATTCCCGGGAAAAAGGGAAATTGTGTGTTTGAGGCAGTGTGACCTGCGAAATTCGGGGAAAACAATGGAAAAAGTTGCCCGGAAAATGGGAAAATTCGAGAAAAACTAGTTTTAGCCTGCCTCTATTCCATTTAACCGGAAGCCACAGCAAGGCGTGGCCCGGGTCAGCTAGTAGTTCCAATAAAAAAATATGTTTACGTAAGTATTTATAAATTTCTGATAATTGGGTTAACCTATCATCAACACTTAAATAAAATGTTTCTCACAGCAACATTAAAAATTAATTTGGTCAAAAATTAAATATTTTATTATAATCTTGTTGAAATTGGTGAAATGGGGCTTCTCCATAAAGTTAACGAAATTGGAAAGCATGTGGTTTATCAATTCATGGGAATCGCAACGAATAGGTTTTTTAAGTTTACCTGAGTTGCAAGTGCAGGTATTTCGTAGCAAAATAATTTCTCGTCCGGAATTAAATTCTCGTTCCCTCTCTCGGTAAGTATTTCGACAGACATATTGGACAGCTGACAGATGACTTGACCGTCATTGACGCGTCGTCCGAAACAGAACGTCAAGCAGCCCGACGTCGCGTGACAGTGAAAGGCACACGTCATGTCAGCGCGACTCGGATCCGTGATCTCAAACTCATATCCGGACGGATCTAGTAACCGGAATATGGTGGCGGCGTGAAATAATTGGACCGTAACTACCGGACAAAACACATGTAGTGCGAGAATCAATTTGAGCAGATCTGATTTAGACACCATATTTTTTGTAGCCCCTGAGCTATATCCAATGAGATTCTGGTAGTGTTAGATTGTTACGATTTTATTCAAACTCTGTGGTTATAAAGCAAAATTTGGTAATTACTTTTTAAGAAATGCTTAGAAAAAATCGAAATCTTTATTACTAGCGCATGAAGACAAGAGCATAGAGCACGTACGATTCTTAAAATGGAAATATATACTAATAACAAATCGGACTTAGACATGTTGTTGTGTACCACATGGTTACACTTTACGAAGCAGCATCTTCTGTCCATTAGTGCCCAAATTTCATAGGGTCACTTTTAATGTGTTTTTCCATGGCAATTTTAGTATACAATTCTAGTACAATAATATTAGTATAAGTATGTGTATAGTAATTTCACGGGTTGAAAAAACTAAATTCTATTTACCCGAATAATTGATCTGTTTTGGTTGTCGGTTATGTCAATAAAATGTATTTTGTTCGCTTGGCTAATGGATAAGAGACACTCGGCACTATCTTTCATTTTAAAAGTCGGTCTCTTTTGTGATAATTCATATTTACGGACAGTTGAAGGCCATTTTATCTGTTTAATTCATCTGTTTAATTGGTCTTAAGTAATCTTTACCTGAATTTTTTATCGACAAATACTATCAACATTTTGTAAAGTGGTTACGGTTTGTGGTCAATGTACGGAAAACAAATTACCTAGTCAAGTGGACAGACCTGTGCTTTTCGGACTTTTAATTTGATTTGATATAATTTAATTTGATATAACGACGCGTCGTAGCCCAGTTGGTATTGTGACTGACTGTGGTTCGGCGGTCCTGGGTTCGATTTCTGGTGTGGGCTCTCGATTTTTCGATCCCGAGGTACTGGTAAAATGTGCTCCTCACATAGTGTCCAACTGGGGTACAGAAACTCCTGGAGTGACACACTACAGTGAATTAAATATATACATATATATATATCAAAACTAATTTATTTTGGCATGTACTTAATGCCTAAATTATCATATTAATTAATTAAGATCGAAGGCAAAACGATATTTCAGTTATTGTTTAAGTCCATTAATAATCTACATGTAAGTACAATTGATACTTAATATCTTGGCATGTGGAATTAATTTTTTCAGCATTCTTTTATTTATTACTAGAACTACGTCATTCGTAAATGTACAGTTTAGCAAAATTAATTAATAAAAATATGACAGAAACACCCAAAGTGATGTGAGCACATAAACTCAATATTATTGTAATTATTTGTGCTCATTCGATTAAAAATCAAATTGTTCATGATTTTAGCAATCAGATTAAAACATTGCGATGCTCCAAAATATTAATGCAATAGAAGAAAAAACATTTGAACATACCGGTGTACAGTAATTCGCATTTGTGTCAGGTACTGGTGTTTGTGATTAAAAATATAAGCTGAATTTGTGATTTGCTAATTAAGTACAAATGAGAAACACTAAAGGAGGGTATAACCTTTATTTTATGATTGTGAAGAACGTTTTATAAGGTGAAATTAGATTTCGAAAATTTTGCATTGTGCGCCAAAAGAAAACACCAAAATCATCCGAACAGGCTATGCGTGAAAAAATACACAATTTTAAATATTAAACCAATCCACACCATGCAATCTACATAAAAATAGCCTGTTAGACACTACATCTAATTATAAAATATCAATTCGCTGAGTTGTCGCATTTTCTGTGTCAAACATGGTTTTGGTTGCTGTATTAGGTGACGATAGTGCAAAAGATAAAAAATTTAAGGGTTGCGTCAACGCACGAATTAGGATATTTCTTGCATAAGTTATTTTTGTCAACATCGCTTTCCGCACATTCGATTTTTGGTTTCGGGTTATTTTGGGTATTCAAATTTAGACTACGTTTCCCCATACCACCGGGGAATGAGTTACTGGGATGATTCTGCTGGTCAGGCTTCCGGCAGAGGCTTGCTGACATCGTTTTATTATCCTTTTTGAGATACATGCCTACGTATGTTTCGTCTGGTTGGGGTGGCTTGTTATTCTGTCCGACAAAAGTGCACACTGTTGAGCATTCGACTTTGTACGGGACAAGGTTGAAACTTCCACTTTGTTTCTTGCAACAGGCATCGACCGCTTCTCTGGTGATGATGGTATTTCCGGTTATGTCTATGTCGGGCAAATAAAAAAAAGATGAAGTGCTGTTTTAATTTTGTTGGGATTGTTCCAATGGTGCGTTGGTACCTCAAGGGTGGACCAAGATGTCGGCAAGAACACCGAAATTGCTAAGCCAAATGACGCGACTCGAGCTAAGAAAGCTGACAAGACGACACGAATTGCAACGGTAAAATCGCAACTTTTATTGTCCGGAGCTAGCATTTTTTCTTTTTTTTTCTTCCACTTTCTTGCCGTTCCGTGAACGTTCCTGTAGTGAATTGCATGGATCCTCACGTCGAATAATCGATATTCGAGAGCCCAACAGTACTCTTTGTGCTCTTTGAGAGCCCAAGAGTGCTAAAATGTTGTTGGCCTCGTGGAGGTCAGTCAATTCTTGATAGGTAATCATAGGATCATAAAAATGGGGGTTGTGCCCGGGGCATGCTGTATCTGCCTGCATGTAACTACTATTAATCATAGGTTCGTCTGCGAGGATATGATTTTTCAAAGTAAATATCAATAATAAAGAACGAATTTAGCTAGCAATAAAATTGAGATCACTTTCGGACAACAAACATTGGCAACAACCAGAAGAACAAAGGAAAAATAATAGTGGAAATTGATTTGCATTCCATTTATCAAATCTAGATCAGTAACGAACTTAAAGATTCTGTCATCTAAAAGTTCAAAATACTAGGAAAAAATAGTCTCGGTTGTTCTATGCTTTATAGAACAACCGAGACCAAAATAAAAGTAAATAAAGTAACTGCGACTAGTAAATAAATGAAAACCGACGTCAATTCCTATTTAGGATAAACATACAGAGTATTGTCATTCGTAATTAATTTCGGAAGGAATTTCCAATGTTCTTTGATCTTTAATCAATAGTATAACAATTTGCTTAGTTTGATCAATAGTATAACAATTTGCTTAGTTAACTTAAACGATGTTAGAACGTTTATTTTGTTGGATAGATTTGATGTATGTTAAAATTAAGTTTTTGTGAATGTTGTAGAATTTACTGGTTAATTAATGGGATTTTTTAATTATTTAGTATTTTCGTTAACATGTATGAGACTTCCCGATCTATAATTGAGAGCCTGATATAAGGTTTAACAGATCTTATGGCTTCAACAATCTCTTGAAGGCGAGTGGGCCTCTGACTCTTTAATTATATCATTGTATACTCGATATGTTGTATACTCGATCGAGTAACCTTTGGTAATAAATTTGTCGTTACATATTTTAAACATATTTTTTGTACCTATTTGTAAGTGCTACTCTTTTGAAATAAAGTTAAAAAAGCTATCAATTGTACAATTGTATTTGAAAATAAAACTAGAGCACCTCGGAATTGAACGCACGCACTGGTATGTGCGACCAAATCCGAAGGCTGCGAAATTACAATGAATGCTGAAAATATAAAGCAAACGTAAAACAAGCAAAGGGGGGAGGGGAAAAGAGATTCGATAAAATAGTCAGCGAAAACATCTGGTCAGTTAATTCATGAATGTAACTGAACAAAGTACACAAAAATAAGAAACAAGTAAAGGAATGATGTTGTCAAAGACAAAATCATGGTGACTGCATCTTGCGAATCAAAACATAATATTGGAGGTATTATTCCTCCGAGTGACTGCAGGTGCTCTTATTTAATTAGTTAATTTCAGTGAAATCGTGATCTGTAATTTAAAGACAGAATTAGAAAAGTATTTTATTATTGAACTTGTTGCCGTTGTCCTCAATCATATCCAACTTTTTGTCAAACCAAACTGTTGCTTACCTTCACACAGAATGTACTTGGTCATTGGAATAGCCTTTTTTGTTATAGCAAGTATTAGTTTGGTGGTGGCATCAGTTGTAGATTTGTGTTCAGCCACAACAGAGGTAACTCTTTGTATTAGTTCGGTGGTGGCATCAGTGGTAGATTTATCTGCTGCCGGATCAGGGGTATCGCTTTGTGTTTTGGTATCTGTACTTCCTGTTTCGGTACTGTACTGCTCTGTATCAATTGTGCTAATCTCTATTTCAGTAGGTCTACTCTCTGTTTTAGTAGAGCCATGTTCTGGTTTGGTAGCAGCAGTCTGCTCTGTTATTTGTGATTCCACGTTCTGAAAATTAAAACAAATAAGTGGATTTTATTACATTTTCATCCATCATTATACAGTGTTTTTCAACATTTTTAGCTCATTTTTTTTAGTTATCCAATCAACTGTAGTCAACCGCATTACAGGCGTTACGTCCCCCTCATGGTGCTTAGGCACTGTGCGAGGGGTCACGACCAGTACCCCGGGATCGACATTTTCGAGAGCCCGCGCCGGGAATCGAACCCGGGACCGCCGAGCCACAGTCAGTCGCTAAACCAACTGGGCTACGACGAGTCGTACAAACCAGCTCCGATGTCATTGGTTCAACTTTGCCCTGAGTTAATTACTTTGTTACTATTATCATTTTCCGAATCCTAATCCTACAAGTGCTTCACATAGTGCCTAAGCACTGAGAGGGGTACAGAATCTTCCTGTTGTGACCCGTCATTTCAGTGAATTAAAAAAAATTCCTTCTTGTTCTGTTTTTAGTGGGGGTGTCATCAGGTATTATTTCACTCGCCTACATGTCGGCAAACTGGCTCATAAAGAACCATTGTCCCCCCTCATCTTGGAACATTTTGCAACTCACCCTGCTGATAGGGGAACAATTTTTACTATGGTCATCCTTAGTCTAACATTAATTTAGTTACTAGTTACACCAACCACTATTACGTTCATTCTTGTTTGTCAATTGATTGTCTCGCCCCAAAATGATTTTCAATGGAGGGACTTGCAGACAGATTGGAGGGCCTGAGAGGCAGGAGGTTGCCTGTTTTGTGATTCAGGGAAAGCCATGTTCTTTGGCCTAGTCTTTATGTAGGTTTCTGGCCCGCATGCTTCATCATGATTCGAACCCAGACCACCATATCATTAGCCTGCTTCTCAGCCAACTGAAAAAGCTATAAACTGCACAAATCCTACCTGAGTTTTGACTGACCCGTAGCAGATGAATTTATTGTCTTGAATCCAGCTTTCATCCCCACTATCAATCAACACTCTGATGGAGATATTGGACAGCTGACAGGTTCCCAGTTCGTCATTGATGTGTCGTCCAAAGCAGAATGTCAGGCAGCCTGGAGATGCGTGGCAGTGGATGGCGCAAGTCGCAGCATTATGGTTCGGATCAGAGAAATCAATCTCACGCCCTAAAGGAACCAAAAACCGGAAGTTGGTAGCCATTGAGTTCACACTAGATGCGGAGTGGAATATTTGGGCAGTTGTTGCGCGTAGAAGAAACTGAAGCAGTAGAGTCATTATCAAAGTTTCTGTATAGTCTCTCATCTTCAATTTGGCGAGATTTGACTGTCTAAAGACTCAAATCACGTGATCTATTTTTAATTGTTGCTGTCAATATTTAAGATTTCTTGCCAGCTGTCGGTGACTCGATGCCACATGTACAATCTGTGTCAATAAAGTACGGTGAAAATGACAAACAAAAGATTGAGCCCGGAGGATACTGTTCTAACAGTGTTCATATAACGAATGGAAACTCCGCGAGTAATGCACAAAGCTCTTGTCACATTCGTCTTAATGTCCGGAATGTCTTAGAGTTAAGTCTCTTTCATCACCGTCTTCAGCATTGGAAACCGAGAATGTTGCTTTCTGTCTGACGTTTGCTGCAGCAGTTTCTCGTTGTAGGAGTGGAGGCAGCAGGTTAGTTTAATCTTTGCGACACTGCGTCTTCTGCACTGCTCTTACTTTGTGACAGTTCTTGAGTCACCGAAGTCACCATTGTGGATCACTTTCCCTTCTCTCCAGCTCATACTCCTTTGATGAAGACGGTGAAGAAATGGTGCAGGAATATGATGGCATTCCGGATGGTCAGAGAATGTGACGAGGGATATTTTAATTGAATTAATTTTCGCGAAGTTTCCATCAGATGTTGAACTCTTTCAGAGGTGATTCGACTCTGGGGAGACTATTTTAAAGGACAATAAAGGTCGTGTTTGAATTCAGTGGTGTTCCATTGTTCGTACCACTCCCCGTACTTTATTGTCACACAGTGTGTTCCTTTCCTGGTAGCTTTTCCTGTTCGATTTTTTAAACACCAAATGAGTCTAAATCAAAATTATTTTGAAATTCAATTTTTGATGAAAATGATTAACAAAAATGATGAATAGGCTAAAAGAGATTATGTTGCAGCAAAAACATAATCCAAATCATGTTGCAAAATTATTAATTTGTTATTGAAACAAAGTTTTGGTGCTTACTTTCGGCATTCATCTGCTAAGCAACCGGATTCCATTTCCGGTGAAAGTGTTTAATCACAACAACTGACCCTGCCTATGACCCTCTCTTGCAAACATTTTACGCTCGTACTATTGAAAACGGTTCTTTGTGGTTCTAATTGGACTCAATGGATATTTCACTTAAAAGGTTAGCTTATTTTAAATTCTAAAGGTACGGCGCAATTCCTATGGACCAATAGACGGTTGGTTCCATTAAACAACAAAAGAAAATGTGTGCCATTAATTTTGTGCACCGAAACAGTTAACATGGTGTTTGGCTGTACCGTGTTCGAATCCCGTCGTTTGTGTTTATTTATTTAAGGCGACAGCTTTCCCCTCTCCTTAAAAAAACAAGGTCATACCACGATACCAATTTGGGACCGAATATTAATTTCTTAAAATTGTTTCTCACTTTTTACTCCTTTTATGGATTAGCATTTTGGCACCATTCCCATCATGAAATTTAAACTCCCTTTAATAGCAATACTAAGGAACTAGTCTTAATATTAAAATTAATATTTCAGATAACTCATTGAATAGACTACAACGCATCAAAGCAAAGGAAGACTTTTTTAGGAATATCGCCCATTTTCATGCGAAGCATAAAGTTATACATTATCAGGAAGTTATATTTATTAATTTTAACATATACACAAAATATGCGCATGCCAAAGCTTATATTGTACACATTTTTTAATTGGATACAATCAATCTAACACCACAGCAACCAGAACTTCAGAAATAAAATACATTATACAAACACAAAAATTAAAAGATCCCGGTGACTAATTAATAAAAGAAAATGCATAAATTGATGGATGCAATTTCGACAGGATTGACGCGGCAGCACGTAAAATAATTAAACACTTTGGTTTACAATCGCAAGGCTTATTGTAATGACGATGACGTCACATGCACGCACGTGCACCATGGCAATTGAAAAAAGAATGTATTGCCAACAAGTGTGCGAAATTTCATTCGATTCGATTAACGTTTTCCAATTTTAATTGTAAATTTTTAACATGCTCCTTTTTTAGGGCACACTAAGCAATATATACTGTACATTATACAATATCGTTGAAGTGCGTTGATAAAAATTTTAAAAAATCATGCTAGCAATTATACAATTCAGGTTCAGAACTTCAAAATCTAGACTATGTAGCAGATTTTCGTACTTTTTGATTTCGTGTTATTCATGGGATATTGAAGCAGCTTAGGCATCATGATGATTTATAATCGGCAAGAATTTTATTATTCAATTGTTCTTGCAATCAATTCATAGAATATTTAATTTATTTAAATGATTTTAATATGCAAATATCGGGTTAGAGCTAAAACGTGTAATACCGCCATGCTGAAACCATTTTTGAAGTGAGCCCATACGATTTGGTTATTATGCGGACACCCGAACCGAATCATAAATCGACATTTGACCCAGAATGCAGATTCTGGAATATATTGTGTGTTTTTAACTGAACACTTCAAATCATTGTGTCTTAATTAAACAACGATAAGTCATCGTATTAAATATCTCTGGTGCATTAAATTAATTTTTGAGACTCCTTCAAGGTACTTTTACGGTTTCTTTTTGAGGAACAGTCTTTAAAATTAAACTAACACACCAGAAAAATTCTACTAACCATGCCTCATTCAGAAATATTTGTCAAAGTCAGTGTTTGTCAGGTTTTCTTTTAATTTGTGTTGCCGGAACAGTAGACAAACATCTTGTACTTGACGGTGGTTGGATCGCACAATCGCTCCGTTGCGCAAGGCGACAATTTGAAATTTTTATCAACTACTTTTGTGTTGCAGTTGCATTTGCTGTTCTTATTGCTTATATTAGGATCGGTTTCTTCACCATCTTCGGATTCTTCGGTTTCTTCGTTTTCGTCGTTGTCGTCGTTGTCTTCGTTTTCGTCGTTGTCTTCGTTGTCTTCGGTTTCTCTGGTTCCTTCAGATTCTCTATTTGCTTCTGAGTTCTGCTTGGGCTTTTTCGTTTGTTGACACAGGTGCGCCACCAACGTGGACTGTTCTCCCTCAGCCAGCAACCCGAAATTGGTTCCGTCAGTGTTTGGGAGAGAGGTCATGCACACGTGGTTGCAACTGCCGACGTCACTGATTGTGGTCAGGTTCCCCTTCTGCGATGATCGGCACAGCGTCTGGGCATAGTTGAGGTTCACAACTGTGCTTGGAGAACCTAGTTTTTAAAAAGCACAACGTTTTCTAGAATTAAAAAAAACCGCAAACCCCGGATAATTTTTTTAGCTATTTGTTAAGGGGTTTACCAGCGTTTCTTCTCAAAGACCACTCCAGGAGGCGACTCTGTAATTTTGCCGAGTCAAGACCACAGACCAAGGTTGGGATCTTTACCGAGGAATACTGGACCGGCGCAACAACCATTACGCCAAACGGCACCTGAATTCCGGGTTATCCACTGTAGACACCATAATGCTTGCTTGAGTAAGTGAGCTAGTCAGTGGCCTACTTTTACTTATAGTTCGACCTTTGCTTGAATACTGCAGTTCCATTTGGGATCCTCACCATGTGGGGCTTGTAGGGGAACTTGAAATGGTTTAGACTGCAGATTTGGAAGAACTGACAGTGTTCCTGACATGCTGTCAATATTAGGGTGGGAAACGTTAGAATATCGTAGGATATTCAGAATTCTGATGGGGAATTATGTGCCCAGCTTCTAACAGAAGTAGAAAAGGCCACCCTAAAATGGTGAAGGGGCTTCAATGTACATCTGCATCATATTTTAACTGTTATTTCCTTAGAGTGTGTAGACAATGGAATTTTCTGACAGAATCTCAAATCCAGAGCTTTTTTTAATAAATCCATTCTGTCCCCAACTGGTCTTTTGACCCCACCATAGGCCCCTCTCTTGGGGGCTGCTTGCGGGTAAAATTTGTAATTGTAAGTCTGGTTTATTCCATCGATCAGTTCGTGTTTGGCTCCTTGGAAGTGTTATTTTCTGACATGCTCATTTTGAATGCAAACATTGGCATTTTTCATTCACGTTTGTGATAGTACCAAACAAGATTACATCGATCGTCAGACGCACGCCTGACACTTACTTCGTTTTGCTTCACAGACTTGGAAGTTGTCAGAAATGAAAGGTACGGAGTCTGAGGACATTGTGGAGGCATTGGTTGTTGCAGCAGTTGTTTCGGTAGAAGTTTTCTGTTGAGTTGAGATGATGCTTTGTTTCGCTGAGGTAGCTGTAATGCTCAGTTCAGTTGAGCTTGGAACAATTGAAATAGGTCAGCCATCATTGTCACATATTTGAGGGCTTGAGGCTGTCATTATTTACTTAAAATATCTGTTGCCAAACAGCCAAACTACATCAACATGTTACAGTTGCGTTAGTGTAAATCAATTGCATCCACACTTCGAAATTATGTTCCAATCTTACCTTGTCGAAATTTCAGACACGCCTATTGATTGAATAGTTCCAAGGCCAGTACCTAAGCTTGTACTGATTGCAGTTACTGCCAGTTCATTAGGTCTCTCGGTTGTAACAGACTCTGTCAGGTGTGATTCGGCATCCTGTAAATGTTTCATGAAAATATGGCTCGGATCTCTGTTATTCCATTTGACCTTAAACAGACTTGACAGCGTGCTTAACAAAATCAAGGAAGATCGATATTGACAAAGGGGAATATTTACCAAAAAATATTCGACAGTTAACACTCTTATTACTCCACCAAAACTTACTTCAGTTTTGAGTTCACCGAAGCAAGTGAAGCCCTCATCACGGGTCCAGCGCTGGCCTTCACCTCCAAGCAGTGTTTTGACGGAAATATTAGATTGCTGACAGGTGGCAGGTCCACCGTTGACGCGTCGTCCAAAGCAGAACGTCAGGCAGCCTGGTCTGGTGTGACAATGGATAGCGCATCCCACATCAGTGTGACTCGGATCTGTAACATCAAACTCATGTCCGGGCGGAATCAGTAACCGGAAGTTGGCAAATCTATAGTCCACCCTAGGCACGGCACTGAACATATTACATTTGTTGACAAAAAGTAACATCTGCAGAACGAGAATCGTATTTATAATTTCTATTTTGGAGGCCTTCATCCTTTAATAGTAATAAATAATTTGGTGGTAGTTAGTAAGCTGTTTGATTTCAATTCAAAAATCGAACGATTACATACAAAAAACGAAGATTTTTTTTAATTCACTGAAGTGTATATCACAACAGGAGTTTCTGTACCCCTCTTGGTGCTTAGGCACTATGTGAGGGGTTCATAAAAGATAATCATTATCGCCTGCAAGAAAATTTTATTGGGGGAGGTCGATGGGGGAGATTAATGGAAATAAGTTGTGATATGCTATGTTGTGGTGATTTCCAGACAATACAGGGCATTCCTGGCCTTTAGTGAACCAAGCATTGGATTATCAAAATAGATTAATTTATGTATTGTGCAAATTATCTGATATACAGGGTATACTGTATATAAATATAGAAATTGTTCGCTGCTAGTGTTCATTCACACGCAGTTGACCTAGCCTTTCATCAAATTTGATCTTGGACAAGTAGCATGTATTTCTGATGAAATTGACTTGGCGCCTTAGTAATGAATGTTTGTTAAGGGGGTGCAGGGGATTTAACATTTGAAACCCCCCCCCCAGAGGGCGACCTGGAAATTTTGCCTAACCTAGGCTGACTAGGAAAGGGGTCGCTTTTACTTCTATTCCGAAAGAATCTCTCGGGATTTCTCTCGCCCGAAAAATTCCGAAGGTGTCGGCCGGAATTGAAACTGCGATCAAGGGTTTTTGAGGCGAACGCGCTACTTCTCAACCACTCGACACCTCCACTTAGTGATCACGCTGTTTCAGATATCCTGGAGTACGACTCTAGTTGGTCAATTCATTTTTATTGGATTGATGAATCACTGATCTGAATCTGAAGATGTGATTCTAGATTGTTGAATTACGTTAGCTTTTTTAATTCTATTTTTTAAACTGTCTGTTTCCACGTTCACTTAAATAAGAACGGCTAGACGAAATTGAATAAAATTTGAGCTGTAGTGAATTCCTCAAATTTTTAGTCGAGCGTACACTAATACGTACGCGTAAGTTGTTTCAGATCTCGAATTTGCGTATTTCTCGATAAATCAGCCATTTAACGGGTTTTTTAACAACGCTTCGCCAGTAAATCCAAAAATGGCGTCTCCCCTTGACCAAATCACGTGCTAACATTGATGCCAGCGACATTTTCCACACTAGTTCCCGAATGTCTAATTATCATTCAATTAATACTTCAGTTGCAGTTGAGTACTACAGCTGCATTTCACAAAATAGGACCCGCGATTAAACCGTGATTAAAAAATATTAAATTGTCAATTTAATATTTTTTAATCACGTGTTGCGGCGCCATTGCCATGACGTTATAGCACGTGACGAACTTACAATTATGGTATCTTACGATTAATACTGTTTAAAAAAATATTAGAACATACTATCAGTGCCATGGCGAGGACAGCTGAGCGAAGCGGGCAATTTCTCTAGTATCCTATATTATAAAACAGAGATTTTGATTTTCCTGTCCGGAGACTAATTCTCGAACGGGAAAACCAAATTGCATAAACTTTAACATACAAATAGAAAACCACCATAATTCGCTAGCGACGGAATATGAGATATAAATTTTAAATATTTAATATTAAAATAACTGTTACCAATATCTAGATAATCTCCCTTTCACTTCAAACTTAAAAAATGGCGTCTCCACATCAAAAGCATGACGTCGCCCATTTCACGAGACAACCAAGTAAACCACATAAACGTTCCAACAAAGCACACCACATCACATACTATTTCCCGAATAATATTTCCAAATTTAAAATAAATAAAATAATATTAAAAAACATAAAATAATCAAATATATATTTTAAAAATGATTCTTTTTCAATTTAACATAACAATTGTCAAACGAAGAAAATCAAAATTTTTTCTTGGAATAAAGAATACGACAAAACTAATCCAATTTGCTTATTTATAGATTAAAATTTATTTTTTACACGCAAATCACACATTCTCATTTATGTTTTTCTACAATAAACAGTGCAACTGTTATTAATTATGCAATCAGTTTCATTTGTCATATGGCGTGACAAATATTTCGTTAAAATTATGATTGTCTGTTTGAACCCATCAGAATAATGATTTACTCTTACAATAATAAATTAACAAATTGCTCATATGATCCTGACCATACATTTATTCGGTAGCTCATAGGGAGTTACAGTGAACACGCTGGTGGACCTCCTTAACAAATATATTTTTTTAAATTCGGTAGTACGCCGATCGTAAACTTATTTTTAAATTTAATTTTTAATTGGTGAAGTTACTAATTTTGATAAGGAGTGTTTGAGTTCTGTTGATTTCTTTTTTCACACCGCTTCAATTTCAAATTAGAATGCATTACAAGAAGTGCTGCAACTAGTTATACATAGTGCTCAACGAGAAATGAAAAAACACCTCAAAATTGAAATTGTTTTTTCGTAGTATTAAATCCACATCATCGTTAAAACATATTTGATCATTTCTTCTTGCCTAGACAGTAAACATACATTCTGTATTTGCTTTTATTTGGGTCACAGATTCGCTCCTCGTCGCAAGTTGTCATTTGGAAGCTGTCGTTCACGTCGACGGTATTGCAGTCGCATTCACTGTTCGAATTGCATATCTTGGGTTCCGCTTTTCCGGCTTTCTGCGGTTTTGGGACATGTCGACAAAGGTGCGCCTTCAACACGGACCCGCTTCCATCCATCAACAGACCGAAGTCTACGCCACTATTTATTTTAAGATAGGTCATGCAAAAGTTGTTGCAGCTGCCCACGTAGCTAATAGTTGACAGGTTTCCTTTGCCTGACGATTGACATAAGGTCTGAGCGTACTTGAAATTGATGACTGTGCCCACTGGGCCTAATAAAAGAAAAAACATTTCAATCCTTGAATCGTAGGCACTGTATATATAGTCTGTAGAAATCCTGTAGCCGCCCAGTTATTGGATAGATATTTGAACGGAATAGAGAATTTCAATTGATTTTAACTGACGATATTATATTATTATACTAGCTGACCCGGGCCACGCCTTGCTGTGGCTTCCGGTTAAATGGCTCGGTCACACTACCTCGTGCACACAAT
>JAQGBY010002621.1:0-22195 GCA_034698785.1 Mycogona germanica | reverse complement strand
AACTTGAATTATAAAATGTGCTCAAAATGTTCTTTGGTGGCCTTGACACAAGGCCGGAATCCAACGCGCTATTCTTTGATTGACGAATCGATCGCTGGTCGAATTCAATCCAAGTCTTCTTAATTCGCAGCTTCAAGTCTTCGATATTGTTAATCTTTGATTTGTACACTTTTTCTTGGAGAACTCTTCACTGGATTGTAGTCCAATAAGATTCCTATAAGATTTTCCGTTGCAGCAGTTCGACTGTACCGTGGGGTATCGTGGGGTTCCGTGGGGAGTTCTCAAGGAAAACCCTTACAAATCGAAACACAGACAATATCGAAGACTTGAAATTACGAATTAAGAAAACTTGGATTGAATTCGACCAGCGCATAATCCATAATCGATTCGTCAATTAAAGAATGGCGTGTTAGATTCCAAGCTTGTGGCAAGGCCACCGAAGATCATTTTGAACACATTTTATAATTCATTTTTGTTCATACATTATTGTTCTACGTAAGTGTCAAATTTCATTTAAATCGAAATCATTTTTCACGGAATTGGGATTTTTTTATTGGGTTACATTTTTTTTTGCCTAACCGTGTATATACTAATAATTGGAGATTGGAGACGAAATTCGTGCTTAGCCCATGGAGTCACACGTTTGTGGGTAATATATGAATTTAACATATTAACACTTCACAAATTGGGCATTGTGTCTGTATAAGGATCACCATGGTGTCGTGAACTAGAAAGAATTTAAAAAGAAATTAATTAAATTATTTGAAACTCTGAAATCCGTTTATACAATTCTTCGGCACTTTGCTCGAAAGTGAAAAAAGAGAGTTACTCTTTTCCAACCAAAATTTTTTTAACTTACGCATTACGTTATCTTGATTCAATTACAGTCAAATCTATCGAAACCCAATTATCCAACTGGATCTTAAATTGACCTTATTTGTGCTATAGTAGTGATATCGAGAAAACCAGTATTCATTTACTTGCTGAAAGCCCCCACATTTACACATTTTCTTTGAGAATTATCTCAAAGGTAAACCTAATTTGCTAATGGCATTTTGGAATACAATCGACTGTTAATTGAAATCAAAATTCGTATATGCATTTTCAGAATGTCGAACCACGTTCACTTACGAATCGGCTGTTAGAAAACGATAAGAGGAGCGCTCAAGCAGATCCTAGTGATGACTTGGTTTCGCATTCTGGGAGCCAGATCAACCCGGCCAGCCCGGTCAGCCCGGCCAGCCCGGTCAGCCCGGTCAATCCGCACAGGGAGACTGACGATTCGTCCACTCCAATTCCAATCAGCATGGACGCATATTTGCGGATGCTGAATAACGACGTCGGCGACCATCTTCAGTTCCTGACCGGCGCCACTCAGTACGGCATCAACGGCGCGTCAACCGGACTCAGTGGCGCAGTCGGCAGCGTGACGCGACTAGTCAAAGGAATTGTGAACGGCCTTATCGGGGAGAAGGGAATTTTGGGCAGTCTGCTCGGTGGAGATGGCGTCCTGAAAGGATTACTGGGCGGAGGAAATGGCGGCGGCCTGCTAACTGGCATTTTTGGAAAACGCGAAGCTGATAAAACACGCTAGAACTATATCCATGATTACATGTGCATTGCAAATTGAGATGTCATAAATGTTCGTGAAAGGCACTGCAATGAAATATGCTTAATCAGGCTTGCTTAAAATAAGTGAATCGTAATTTTTGCGTTTAGCACTTACACTTTTATGTTGCTACCCAAATGGTGTGTCGTTTACAAATTATATTTTAGGTGGGCTCTACAGTGTATTCCAAAAAATAAAAAAACGGGGCCACCTACACTTTTAATCAGATCTTCTTGAATAACTGATCAAATCCCATGGATTGTTTTTGACAATTGTTAGCTGCGCGTTTCAGACACATTCTTGAAACATTTCAGCTGACGACTAGGCAAATAAGCAAATATCTGAAGAAGTTACAACTGAAGAGTTTTGTCAGTCGAAGAGTGAATTTGATCAAAGCGTCATTGACGCGTCAGTGAAAAGTGGCGGGTGCGACTACGAGTTTGTATTAAAACAGGAAGATCTTCCCCAATCACACTCTTTACAACAAAATAATTCAAACAGACTAGGAATTCCACCATCAGGTATATGTTTACCGATTAATCAAGCAAGATCGTCATCTGAAATGCTTCGTGAAAATGTCTGAAACGCGCGACTAACAGATGACAGCAAAATTGCGAGTCTGGAACAAACGAAAAGTGACGCGCGCAAGTTCGAGCCTTGTAAGGGGAAAGAAAAATATTTCTAAAACAGAACGAAATTGGCATAATCTTCGTTTTTTATTATTCTATTATAAAAAATATTCATGCGGTTTGATAAATTATTTCAGAAAATCTGATTAAATGTGTAGTTGGTCCAGATTTCTTGGAACACACTGTAAATGTACTCTTAAATTTAGCATTTGATTAATTTACACTTGAAATCGAAAATATGAATAAAATAAAAAATTCTTTTAAAATTAAATATTTTTTTCAAATATCAATATAAATTTCAAATTTCAA
This sequence comes from Mycogona germanica, assembly GCA_034698785.1. Taxonomy (NCBI): domain Eukaryota; kingdom Metazoa; phylum Arthropoda; class Diplopoda; order Chordeumatida; family Chordeumatidae; genus Mycogona; species Mycogona germanica. The sequence goes on along the minus strand of JAQGBY010002621.1, from coordinate 19,648 downwards.
ATATAAATATGTACTGAAACCAAAACTCTTTGAATGAATAGACAAATTTTTTTGCAGATTTTTTCGTTTTAGTCATTTAGTTTTAAATTAGTATATATCCAAATAGTAAATCAATTAGTAAATTATTTATTACAAAATCAACAAAAGGAAAATTTCTATGACCATTTCTACAAAGTCGATTAAATAATAGTTAAGTCGATCTGTAAAGGTAACACTAGGAACATATAGGAATTGTTATCTGTGACAAGTTTGTGGGAAATGTAATGGATTTATAGAATACACTTTACCTTTTTACGTGGTTATTTTATATATAATTTTAATAGATTTAATGTTTAATGTAATAACGACCAATAAAGATGTGTTGATTATCACCAAAAGCAGTTGGTTTCTTGCGGTGTTATGTTGCTGTTGAACTATTACGATTTATGTGATTTACAGATAACTATGCCCTGAAAGAGACCGAAAGTATAATTTTATTTTATACCCGTGGGTAAAATGCAATCTTTATCACTCTGACCCGAGACAGTTTTTTATTGTATCAATTTCAGATATCTGAAGGATCTGCAGCAGCTGTTGTACACTCTGTACCACAACAAGTCAACCAATCTACCAATTCTAATCAGGAAAGAACCAATTTCAACCAAGAAGGAACTAAGACACAACCAGAAGCGAATAGCAAACTCCCAATTGTGCTGTCATCAAATGAAGGAGCAAAGCACGCCGAAAGTCGATTACTGGATGCACAGCCTGATAAAATAGACGATTTTGATGTCCAGAAAGCTACGTTGCCAAAATCGAGATCAGCATCAGTTGACTCAGAAGAAGTAACAAATAACTCGGAAGCATTACTTAGCTTTCCAGAAAAATCACCAATACCACATTTGCAAGAAATGTCACAGGATGGAGAAGCTACAGAGAATCCTGAAAAAGATATTCCATTAAGACACGAAATATCTTCCAAATGGTCCAAATTTATACGGAGCAAGATGATGGCTGAACCAAATCTGCGAAGAACGTTCTCACTGCCAGCCGAAATCAACAACAACGATATTGGAATCCAGGGTTTAACGTCAGCCAATACGGGTCAAACTAATTTACCAATTAATCTTGACGCTGCATTTCCGTTTCACGACGGCAGCACACCCAACGAATTTGTCAACGTCCAGCACCCAAATTTCGATTCGGCAAATCACATAACTCCGATCAATCATTTAGTCGATACCTATTTGGGACAAGCACAAAACCCAGAAGGAAATTTTTCACCCCCAGGCGCAATAAATCAACTTGACGTCGGAACACTTCCAGCTCCCTCTGGCGATCAAGTGATCCGTCAGAAGAGATTCTTTGGCATTATTCCTGGGTTCCTCTTGGGCTCGGCGTTGGCCAATTACAACAACAATAACAACTACAACAACAATCCCTACCAGTATCCGCAACAGTTTCCGAACAACAACGCCATAGTTCCCCTACCTGAAGTGCAGAACTTGTTGTACCAAAAGGAGGCCCTGCAGAAGCAGTACCTGCAGGCGCAGTATCAGAATCAGATCCTGGCCTATCAGCTGCAGCAGCTGTCTCAAAACCAGATGGCCACTAATCAGGCGTTACAAGCCGAGGCGTTGCAGATTGATGCGCTCAAAAATCAGCAGACACAGAGTCAAATCGGTCAAGCTACGCAATTAGCCAATCTGCTAGGGTCCATACGAAATCCTCAAAACCAAAGTGGAGGTGGCTTACTTGGCGGTTTGTTGGGTGGATAAAACGATGGTAATCGCTTGCATTAAGTGTATCAATTTTGTACTTTTTTTTTACTATAGTAACACTTTTCAGTTTCACATTTTGTAATATGAAGTAAATGAAGACTCGAATTTTGTATGTTTTTAATAAAATGTATTCCAATATTCTAATTGTTTGTGGATAATTTAAATGGATTGGGGTAGACGGCTGGTCGACACTTCTCATAAACAAGATTACTTATATAAATAAAACTAACAACAACAATATGACTCGTCGACAACTGACTGTGGATTGTCGATCCCGTGTTCGAGTCCCGGCGTGCGTGTAATTTCGTCGCCTAGTTCCTCAGGACCATGTGGGGCACATACTTCCTGTTGTGGTAGTGAATGCCGTTGATTGGAATATAATATAAAATTTTTTTTTGGAGGATTTGTAGGCCGTCTTGAACTTTTAACAACGATTGTATTACTTCTCATAAATCTGACAGCGTTTGACACCTGCATTTAGTTGAAGAAGGTTCAATATGTTCACAGATCACCTAATTGCTGTAAAAAAAAACCTAATACACCTAACGGAATATAAAAATGACAAATTGAAATTTGTATATTTTGGACAAAATCAAAAATCTATAAAATAAATATACGAGGATGTAATGGAAATTGCGAAACAGTCCGACGACATATTTTCTATATAGTTGTAATTCGACGATACACAAAATATTTTAAGGCGATGCTTGCAATTTTTTGTGGTAGGATTTTCATTTTAGAACATAAATATTTTCAAATTATGGTCTCGTCTTTTATATACAGAGTAGTGACGCATGATTTCAGATATTCCAAAATATCTAATTCTTTCATTTACCAAACATATTCGCTCTGTCTAAGAAATAACAAAATTTCCGGATGAAGAGATATAGATATAATCCTACCACAAAAAATAAAAGCATCGCCTTAAAATATTTTGTGTATCGTAGAATTATAACTATAAAGAAATATGCCGTTGGATACAAAAAATTAATTACTTAATTAAATTAAATAAATTAAAAAAATTCCTGAATATTCTAACATGTTTCTTAGAGCACTGTTACTGTTTTCTTCCTACATTTTATTTCACACTGAGAATCATTTTGTTATATAATATTTTTTTAAATTCACTGTAGTACAATATCACTACAAGACTTTCTGTACCCCTCTTGGTGCTTAGGCACTAATTAATTATATTTATTATTAATTAATAATCTTAATAATCATAATAATAATCAGTAATTAATTATTTACTGTGTACAGTATGCTTGTGATCTAATTTGATTGTATGATTTTTAATTATTTTATGCAATTTCAACATTAATTATTTGAAATGAAAAATTCATTATGCGACATATTAATTATAGTAGCAACCTCAGATACAACCATAAAAGACGCGTTACAAAATTCCGGTGCGAAAAAATATCTGGGCATACCAGTCGTTGCGAAAGTGTCACGACTAACGAACGTTTGGGGGTCGTGATGCCTGTCAACAAAAACATGATGCCACACAGCAAAGATCTAAATGTTTTGCGCAAATCTATTGTAACACAAAACCCAGACGGCGCTATCGAATGTGGTACGCTCTTGCAAAAGTCTGAATGGACACCCCTAAATTAGGAGCAAACGATTTGTGAAATACCACAAATGCGGCTGAAATGATTTTACCATACTTCCTAAGAGATATTGGCGCCTTGGTCGAAAATGCGTGTTAACAGTTGACTCGTCTACTCCCGAGTTCGGTACATACACCTTTTGTTGGACCACATATGGCAATATTGTGGGGAAATTCGTAGTATTTTTCTGTTTGCTCAAATACTTCCGCAAGCCGACATCAACGAAGGCGGCCAGATATATAGCCACGGTTATATGGTTGAGAGAAATTAGCTGGTCAGGTACTGTTCAAGCCCGAAAATGCTGTTTCCCATTAGACACGTCGTTTGGCTGGCTCTTTTGATAATAATTGACCAGGTAAGGCTAAACATTGTCGTAAAACTTGCTTAAGATAATCACTGAATACTGTACTGTAGTAATGTACTGTTATAGATCGAAGCGGTGACAACAAAGCGATTGTTAGAACGCTGTAATAACTTTAAATTTCCCACCAGAAAAATGATTCAAAATCAAAACATAAAAAATGAAGGTCCTTCGAATAAATTAAAAAATATTGTCTTTGGAAACTCGATTAACCCTTTTTGTAACATGTATAAATTACGCTAGCGAGATGAGAGCCGTTTCTACACATGTAGTTGACACCCTTTTGGTGTTTATAGTGAATCTTACATCAACGCGTTTTTGCTTATTTTATGATATTTCTAGAAAATTAATTTCATTTTCAAGACATTGAGACTGTGTTTCCGAATCGGAAAACATTTTTATCATTAACTTGTTTATTAATCGGAAAACATTAGCATCAATTAACATGTCTAACATGATAATAACAATTCTTTGACAGAATGTTGAGGCGGAAAGGGTCAACCCCAATGCCGGAGCCAAAATGCTCAGTGAGCGAGGATCTGAGTCAGCTGACGACGATCAGGACAAACCCAAAGAACTCGTGAAACGTTTCTTCGGATTCCTACCGGGATTAGCACTGGGCACTGTGTTGGGCGGCCACGGTCAGCCGCAGCAGCCAGTTGCTCCATTCGGTGCCGGAAATGCCGTGGTTCCAATCCCGGCCATCCAAAATCTCCTCTACCAACGACAAGCGTTGCAAAGCAATCTTGCGCAATCGCAAGCGCAGTCTCAGAACCTCGCTGCCCAACTGAACCAACTGTCTCAGGCGCTGCAGTCTCAGCAGCAACAGCAGATATTTCAGCAACAGGCGCTGCAACAACAGGCAGCTCAGCAGCAGCAGGCTTCTCAATTGGCAGCGCTACTTGCCTCTCGCAATGGCGGAGGCGGATTAATTCCTGGCTTGACTGGTCCGACCAATCCTGCTCCCAACAATGGCGGAGGCCTACTCGGAGGTCTACTTGGTGGATTGCTTGGGGGAGGAGCTCCTGGTCCCAACGGAGCTCCGGCCAATAGTGGAGGACTATTGGGAGGCTTGTTGAATAATTTGGGATTAGGGGGTCTACTAGGAGGTGGAGGAGGAGGAGGAGGTGGTGGTGGTCTGCTAGGGGGACTGCTCGGTTAAACGAATATAAAGGTATTCAATAAAATACGACTGATATGAGTTGGAAGTTACGTACATTTCCAATCCCCAAAGGCATAATGTCCTGTTCACATAAACTGACATCGCAGTCAATAAATTTGACTATCGCAAAGCGTTTGAATTGGTTATGAATTGGCAACTGTTAATATTAGCCACACGCTTTGTAGTATTTCAAAATTTCAACCGCGATTCTCTTAAATTTAGACAACTTTTACTGTTACATATAAATAACGATTTAAACATTTAAAAAATATTCATTGATCTTTAATTTTTTAACGTTTACCTGCGGAAACAATTAACTGCACAAGCTATTTGACTAAGGATTTTCGATGTACTTAAATATATCAATGTAAATGGACAAGTCAAGTGAACATGAGAACAAGACATTATTATATGAGCATAGGGCATATTTGGTTTAGTTCAATATGAAATGAAAAAAATGTATGGTTATATTTTTTCTTCCAAAATGCGTATCGGGGACCCGATTATACAAATGGGAAAAAAATGTATGGTTATATTTTTTCTTCCAAAATGCGTATCGGGGACCCGATTATACAAATGGGTGGTTTTTACTTCATGGTTGATGGTTATCTTAAACTACAAATATCAATATACTGTATGCATTTGCTAGCAACTGTTCGTAAATCGTGTCATCGGGGACAGCTATTGATATCAATTGGGTGATTTAAATGGGTTGTTATTGTTGTTTTATATTTAGTGTCAACTTGATAAGATCCTGACTTTTTTACTTTCAAGTTTATTCATATAATTTGTATAAAACTTAAATTAAATATTAATGTATATGTTTGATTAAATGTGCCTGCTTCTAATTTCTGTTTGTTGTTGGTGTATAATGTTCGGAAGGATTTTGCGACGCAGTTGAACAATTACATATGAGTCGGTGAATCTTACAGTGATGTAACTCGGGTTTTTTCTCGAATTGATAAAAAAGAGAGGCTACTAGAAGTGCCATCATGGGGTTCCGTGTACCAGCTAATCCAACTTTTGATGCCCATTGTTGGTACTATAGAAAATCTTTTGCTAACGTCACATTTTCTTTCGAAAGTTTGACATGTCAAGATATACCCTGCCTGGATAACATTTTTCGGATTAAAAATTCATTTGTGGCAATAATTATCACTAGATTGTACAGATATCGACAACTACCATTATATATTATATCTTTCTACAAAGGTACAAATGACGTCACAAAATAATCGGGGAAATTCCATCTCATGCGCATGGACTTCATGTGCCACAAAGATCAACTGGAATTGGCAACGCAACTCTGTAGAATGGAATGTTGCCAACACTAGAATGCAGAATAAGATGACAATTCAGAGCCAATATTAATGTCAGTTAGCACATTTTTGATAATTTTTAATTTTCAAGGTACACATTTTAGTAAATGCATAATTCACATACAACTTATTGTTCACTGACCAAATTCAAAGTTTATAGAGTGTTTATACAAATTTAGGAATAATATTTAACACTTCAGAAAGAAATAGTTCGGTTAAGTAATCTGAGCGTAGCATTGCCTTAAAATTTAGGTATCCTTCATTGATTGATCTATATTTGATTACGTCATGAAAGGCGTAACACTCTCATGATATTAACTGCAAGTAAACAATTGAGAAAACAATTCAGAGGTACGGCAACACAAACGACAAACAATTAAGAATGATTGTTTACATTTGGAATTACTAATTCTTGGAATTATCATTTATTTGACGACCATTGCAACACAAACTGGAAAACAGGCACTTGATTCTTGGAAAAGTAATGCTCGATAAATGGAGTTTTATATGATCGACTAAGCAAGCGACAGCGCGTTTACGTCAATTAGTATCGCAAACATTGACGACCAGAATGAAATTGAATTTCCGACTAGCTGCTACGAAATAGGCAATTGCGAACCATTTACACAAGCCCAGACCCAATGTAAAACTCATCAATAATTTCGCTTGAATGTCAAATCCGGTGAATAGAAACACGGCAGTTCGAAGCTGCAGCAATGAAAACGACATTATCGTGACCATTGCCCTTCCATTTTTGAAAATTGGGGTAAGTTTCGTTTCTGAATTGCGAATTTCTATGAATACTGGTTCACACAATTTATTTATAAAATTCCAAACACCAAATACTTTTGCCTTGCGGGTAATTAGTGGATCCTGAATCTCCGGAATGAACTGTGCGCCGACGCAAACGGTACATTCGTCATAAGACACTTGCACGTAGAAACGGGTCACACCGTGTAGACAATGAACGGTGACGGGTCACCTCTGGTTGACATTAATACCGTTGATCGTAATTCGGTAAACCAGAATGTGATCCGATTTTTGGGGGCCAAAATGGATATTAATTAATTATGATAGCATTTGAAAATCAAGAAATTAGATCATGGTGTTGGGTTTAGTGCTGAGTAAAAATCTGCTATATCACGTGAGCCTATTTTATTAATCATTAATACCAATTTACTCCGACATACATTTTCCTGCATACATGGGATTTTATATAACGATCACCAGACTGCATATTTCCGTTCCACTAACCGAGATGAACCATCGACCCATTCATCCTTATCTAGAGTACTCTTTAGTTCAACTTTTTAAGGAAGGTTGAGAAACCCGTACTTTGCAAGGAAAACGACATCGTTTTCGTTATAAAATCTCACAGGGGTGACAAATAAAATAATATATATTAATTTGGGGATTTACTAGATTGGATTGTTTAGTATTAGTTTAAATAAGAAATTCGTTGTTCACTGTCGTTGCAACAACAATCGAAATAGGAAAGTACATTAAAAAAAGGTGTTTGGCGTCCTCTAAAAATAAACATGAGATAATCACATGAACAAGCTGATGAAATAAGTCCTAAGGCCAGCAAACCGGATTTGTAAGATATGTAATTGACAGTACGTGAAGCATTGGGATTCGAAACCAGTGAGTTATAACATCTGGGGACCCAAGAAGACACATTCTCATTTTGGGCATCAACGATTGCTTAGAATGTCAAAATTTAAATAGAGTGGGAATTTAACAGTGTTGGGTTAGTTCTTTTTGATAGAAACACGTTACAGTTACAGTTCCTTTCTTGAAAATGGAAAGGGTGATCCTCCACTTCATTCCTTTTTGTATTGCGGAACAAGCATTTTTATATCTTCTGCATAAAATTCCACCGCTGCCAAACGACCTCTATTGTTTTATAACCTCACTTTCCTTGAATTGATTAGATGCTGGTCACGTCTTGAAGTGCAGGTGCCGGAAGACGTTATAGAAACTAGGTGCCATTTGCGGTTTATGACGTTTGAACGACCATCGCTACACTCATCACATCACTGCATTTTTATATGACATGCTACTACTTAGCCATTGCTGTAGACCCATTTCACACAATTCACTGTGAATTTCGGAAGCAATATAACGGTAATATCACATTGAGAAATCGAATGTTAACTGGACTTGACAACTGGCGGAGGCCGGGATCGCATTATCTTAATTCACAGTTGTACAAAGGCAAACAACAATAGATTTATTGAACGTTTGTCTGCTAGGGGCCAATGGGCCAGTTAAGGATCAGTGTTGCCAGTCAATTTAACCATTAAGTCAGCCCATACTTTCAAAATGGGTCTCGTATAAAATGAGCAAGATCGAACTTAATTGAATCAGCTACTGAGTCTCACGTTTGGTGAGTTTTTGTTGACATAATCGCATTCGAATGGATTCTAGACCAATAATGAGGTCAGCCTCGAGCAATGGCGTAAACGATATAGCCCCCACATGTTTCGTAAACGACTGCAAACGTTAAAAATGTGCTTTTATATGAGCAATGGCTTATTGGCTCAAGCCACCTAAAGGTAATAGGACGACCGCAACCTATATTTCTACAGTGTACATGGGGCCGAATAGAATTGCTTCATCTCCACTCTGACCACATCCAAAAAATGAAGCATCTATTAGTTCTTTCGACAGTGGCATTATGTATATGTATTTTAAAGGTGAGTTAAGGTACCATCCTAGTCACTTTAATTTTTTTAAATGCATGAGACCTTAACGTTTTTCGAAACAAATTGTCACCTGAAATAATTAAATTTCCAAAGACTTCAGATATATACTAATTACGTGTCGTATATATATTTAACCTGTTTACCTTGAACTGATACATGAGTGCAACAATTAATGCAATGTCCATTGCACAGCAACTAAAAAAATAAAAAATCTATTCGAATTTATACTTTAATGTTTTCAAACAGTGCGATTTCAAAAATCCATTTTTAAACAAAAATGATTTATACTCAGATGATGATGGTCCATTGGATTTAACATCATATTAGAGAAAAAAACATTAATGCCTTATTCTCTAGACGACATCTATTCAATCTACTACCTGTTCTGATGTTGGCAATATTCGAATACACATACTCTCACATATTTAGTGTACTGTATATTTTCAAAATTTTGGGGCACAATACAAAATTGTGAAATCATTATCAGATTCAGACTATTTGCTGATTGCATCGTCATGACACAAAATAATGGAACACCTATATTTAACAAAAAATTCAGATGCACTTTTCCTTTCCACATTTCCTTTAGAATTCTGCTGAATCTGCACTTTCGAAACGATATTTGAACGACGGCATCGGCTACTATGGCGGAGGATATTACCCGCATTTTTACGGCAGATATGTGCCGCCAGCATACGGCCGATATGGCGGATACGGATATTATCCACCCGCTTACGGATACGGATATCCGGCAAACATTTACGGATACCAGTATCCAATGTACCCCGGCTACTTGCCGCCGACCTACAAACCGTATCCGCCACAAACGGTTAGCGGATTCGTGCAACATCAGCAGGGAGGAAACCCGAATCGGGTGGTGAGCGGTTTTGTTCAGCAAGATGGCACTCACGGGTATTTACAAAGTGTAGGCACAGTGCCCCAACCGCTGAGTCCTGCGAACAACGACGTCCTGAATGCCTTATTCCCGGGATTTGTTCAAGTGACGACCACCACACTACCGCCACCAACAACACCACCACCACCACCACCTCCGCCTCAAAGCGGTCTAGCGGGTCTCGTGAATAGTTTGGTTCAAGATTTGGTAGGTCCCAACGGTCTGCTGGGGAATGTTTTAGCACCTGACGGGAAGAGTACGGGACTCCTCGGCAATCTATTAGGCCCCGATGGAGTGGTTGGAAAGTTATTGGGCTGAACACAAACAATTAAAATAATCAAATCGAATCGTCTATACGTAGAATAAAATAAAATAAATTGATGGCGGTACCTGTGTCCGTGTGCTCAATGAATGAAGGTACACGCTCGCTAAACCACATACTCGTAAAATTCATATTTGAATGTGCGATTTCAATTGTAACAAAATACAATAAAAGCTTTTATCATTTATTTGTGTACCAGTGTGCTTGAAGTGTCATTTTTCTTTTCTTATTGTTAAATATTTAATATTCAATTGACATGATTGTATATATATTTTAAACTCGAATCATAATAAACATATGTAATTGAACGTCATGCTTACTGTAAGATTGCGTCTTACCTTCAAGGTGTGGTGATATAGAACCTTGGCAGAGTCTCAAATCCAGAGCTTGCTGAAGTAGTACAATCCATTTTTTCTAACTGGTTTCTCGGCCCCCGCAATAGACCACCCATTTGGGAGCTACTTGCGGGTACATATTGTAATTTTATTGTAATGGAATAAATATATTTTGTAATTGTTTTAAATTAATTTCTCCCTAAGTCGGAGTTGGGCATGAAATCAAGCTCAGATATCAAGTTAAGTTTCGATGAATGTCTACTCTGTATAGAGCCGATTGATAAATAGGATTGAGAATTAAAGTGGACCCTCTCGTCGCATTATACGAGGGTCCACATGTTTATGACATACACATGTATTTGGAATTAAATAACATTTTGCTATTTTAATCTTTGTATGGTAAACCATACAATTCCATTTCCAATCCATTTGACACTGAGTCATTTTACATGAGTGTTACGTTATGTGGAATTGCAGTGAAGTCACTAAGACATTTGAAAAACATACACAGGGCGATATAAAAGATGTCAACATTTTCCGAGTGTTCACTTTTTTCTATATCTCTGCGAAAATTTACACACTTCAGAAAGAATGAAACACACGCTGCTTACAATTTGCTGTAGCATCAGTGGACTACGCCATATTTTTTGTGTTTCACTGCTGTTACAGCTAAGGTTTTTACCATTTTTACTGTAGTGTGTATAAATTTTCGCTGAGAAATAAAACAAAGAGAAAACGCGGAAATTTTTGTAATCTCTTAGACAGTATTGCGTTTTAATAATTCGCCACTGTAATGTCACGCAACATGGCATTTATGATTTAATTTCACGGTTCCTACAACAACGAATAATTTAACATTGGTGAGCGTGTCGAGCTGTTCCCCGTGATCGCGGGTTCGATTCCCAACCGAGACCTCTGGAACTTTTCGGGCGAGAGAAATTCCTACGCACGCCTTTATTCGGAATGGAAGTAAAGCCGTACGATGTCAGGTACACGTTAAAGATCCCTACCTAGGTAGCTTATACTAAGTCTGGGCTAGGCAAAATTACCAGGTCGCCTTTAGGGCGAACACGCTGGTGGACCTCCTTAACAAATATCTCAGATAACTGGTCGTTCGACCCCAGCCATCGGCCCCATCCGGGGCTGCTTGTGGGTACATATTGTAATTGTAACACTAGGATGATCAAGGGGTTTCATGCCATGTCCAAATAATCCAAATGTCACCCAAAGTGCGGCCGTTAGTTGAATTCGCCAGTCTAGAACGCCCTTGACAATGTAGAAAACATATGGTTATAGGTTAACTGTGTTTGCCAGATATTTTATATCATTTGGGCATCACATGCTGTTCTAGTCGTTCAATTACTTGACCATGTTTGCATCCGCATGCAAGTAAACAGTATTGTATATATGTTGACCTCGTTACCGAATTTGTGTCTTCTGGACTACTCTTTTAGAGGAAAAGGCGTTTCATATAAAACCGTGCTAGACCTGCAAATGCATACAGGAATTCATTGTGATACATGAGATAGCTAACCGTATTTAAAACCTTCATAAAAAATTTACGTGAAAATGAATTCATTTTTACGAAAAATCTTGCTTTTCACAAGTGTTATTTTTGTGAACACGGTAAGTCTTCAGTTTATATTTTTTCTTTAAATTTTATAAAAATTATACTACACAAAACGTTAATTGTAGTGTTAACATATCATACCTCATATGAACTGTACAAAAGGATCATATGCAGGATGTTTGTTACAAGAGGGCTGAACAACGACGTCCGAGCTGGTGATATTCGGAAATGTACAAAATGATAGAAGTTTGCGAAACATAGACAACTTGATTAATCCCACCCACACTTTCGTCAAAACGCAACAATAAATTTGAAAAATAGATTGAAAAAAACTGACGGGAAAACTAAGCCGTTTTTGAAAGCGCTATATTGCTAGTCGGAAAATTGTTAACACATTTTATTTTTTTCAAATTTATTGTTGGGTTTTGACGAAAGTGTGGGTGGGATCAATCAAGTTGTCGATATGTTTGGCAAACTTCTATGATTTTGTACATTTCCGAATATCGCCAGCTCGGACGTCGTTGCTTTCCCCCAGTCGTGTTCTGGGATTGGTAGGGGTTTTAACCCTCTTTTTACTTTGGTTGTACAACTACTTCGACGTTTTTATTTATTTTATTAATGTTTTTTCTCGAAGACTTGAAGGCCATGCTTGTAGTTTCTTGCAGCAAAATTACATTAGATTCATTCATACGTTCGTAACAAAAAAATAAAATAATGTGCCGATCAGAATCATTGAAAATTATAATGGTGCATGAATTGGAAATAATTTTAATTTGTAAACAATATTCCAATGTCGCAATATTCCAGTATTGCAAAATGCTATAGGACATCAGACAGACCAGATGATGTGTAAGTGCGCGCGCTGAACAAATATTTCTTTTAGGCGAACCTTTAATGTACGATGATTCCTGAATTAGAAACATTTAAAGTTGCTGATATTCATTTTCTATGGCATTTGTACACATCTTTCTTAAGACATCTACTAAGGAGATGCCCAAAGTTTCCGCCCTAAAGGGGTTATCCGATAAAATAAAACACACGTGGAAATGAGTCTCCAAAGGAAAAGGCACTGGCGACACCTGGCGACATAAGTTTTGAAAGGAAAATAAATTATAGAATAGTTACACTGTAGGCATGCTTGGTGCTTCTAGTTGCTTAAGAAATTTCAGTTGTGCCTGTGATTGGGGTGCATCGACCTTTGTCTGTGTTCATCCCAAGCGATACAAATCACGTGGTCGAAACTTATTAAAAATCTCATCACAATTGAGATTGATGAAGTGCCATTCTAGAACCCCTAGTAATTTCTTGCCGAAGCACGGACGAGCGGCATGTGGAAATGCAACTAGGATATTACGACGCCATTTGCAATTCTAATTTATATTTTTTGCCGAAGTCCAACAATGATCCTCACATAGAGGAGCAAACCTAAGAGGTAATTAGCATCCATGATTGCAGAATCATGCATGTAAGAATGAGAAACGCTCATTACCAACTATTGATAATATTTATCAATATTATGGCTGGTAAACTATTGTAGCGTTGGTCAGCGAGAAATTATTTTCAAATTTCCACCATTACTGTTACAGTCGGATTATAGTGCTAGATCTATCCTAGCCTTCTTTATGCTTAACCAAATACCTGACTTGGCGTGCTTCGGCACCATTTTATTTATTATAGCTGGGTTGCACGTTAGGCGTACGTCATTATAATTTTCAATTGCGCTTGAGATTAAGAAATTTCCCTTTGTGATCATTTTGAGCAAGCGATTTGAACACAACTGAGAATTGCAAATTGTCATTCGAGAGCGCCTAGTGAGAACTTTCTTAAAATATTATTGCGATGCTACAGATAAAGGTAATCCGTTGAAACAACTGTATAATGCACATGCATACATTTACATGTTGATGGATAATACTGGTAGATAGGAACTATTCATTCATAGACAATAAATTTTAATTTTAAACTATTCACAGATCATGTTGCAGGCCTCCATGTTGGAGAAAAGAGATACACCTCAAGGACAAACGAACCCACCTCAAGGACAAGCGAACCCACCTCAAGGACAAGCAAACCCACCTCAAGGACAAGCGAACCCATCTCAAGGACAGGCGAACCCAATACTTCAATCGCCAGCATTTTGGCTTCCTCTCCTCACAAATCAAAACCGGCCACAAAATCAAGTTCCACAAAATCAAGTTCCACAATATCAGCAACCTCAATATCAACAACCACAGTATCAACAACCACAGTATCAACAACCACAATATCAACAACCTCAAAATCAACAACCACAATATCAACAGCCACAAAATCAAGCGCCCCCTCCAAACTATTTACCACATTGGTATTTATTACAACAACTGCAGAAAGCTCAAGAATCTCAGGGCACTCAAGCTCCATCACAGGGTGTCCAAGTTCCCCCTCAGGGGCCACAAACTCCATCACAGGGGCCACAAACTCCATCACAGGGTGTCCAAATTCCCCCTCAGGTGCCACTAACTCCATCACAGGGGCCACAAATTCCATCACAGGGTCCACAAAATCCATCACAGGGGCCACAAACTCCCCCACAGGGTCCCCAAAGTCCCCCTCAAGGAGCCCCTATAACACCACAGGGCCAGCAAGTACCATCAACGGGTGATTCATCCCAGCAAATACCCCAGCAACCATTGCAGCCACCCCAGCAATTGCCTCAGCAGCCACAGCAACCATACCAACAGCCACAGCAACCATACCAACAGCCACAACAGCCATATCAACAGCCACAACAACCATATCAACAGCCACAACAACCATATCAACAGCCACAACAACCATATCAGCAGCCACAACAACCATACCAACCGGCACAGCAACCATATCAACAGCCACAGCAACCATACCAACAGCCACAACAACCATATCAGCAGCCACAACAGCCATTTCAACAGCCACAACAACCATACCAACTGTCACAGCAACCATATCAACAGCCACAACAACCGCAACCAACCTTGCAACCTCAGCCAACCCAACAACCTCAGCCAACCCAACAACCTCAACCATCCCAGCAGAAGCAACAAGGGCAACATATGACACTGAATCAATTGCTACGTGTAATTCTCAGCTTACCTCCCTTACTTCAAAATATACTGTTTGGATAATCATGTCCATGAAGTGTGATAACAATTTCCATTAATTGTATAATCATAAATGTTTAAGAAGTGACAAACATGGCATGTATATAAATAATCAATGATAATAAAAGTCAAATATATAAAAAATTTAGTTTTCTTCTATAAAAACATGTTGCCCCATTTAAAAAAAATGTTTAAGGTGTCGGTATATACATTATGTATATCATTGAGGCATGAGATCTTGCTGAATTCATTATAAAACTGCATCCAAAATAAAAGTGATAATGACATAATTTTTTATTAACTGTATTCACCTAAGTCAATTCCATTTATAATAGGAACAAAGCATCTCATAACAGGAACAAAGACTTTTCAACATAGCAAACTCTTTAGTTCATCTCAGGACACTCAAAAGCAAGCCACCTCTTGCCAGGTCAGCTGGGAAGTGACCCATTAAATTTGCTCTTTCTATCAAAAGCTTCTGACCACCATATATGGAATTCTACCCCAAACTCGCCAATTCTAGTCGCCCAGAAAAATGCTTGAGTTATGAGTTGGACAGACTCCTGACTGGGTTGATTGAATTACGAGCTATCGAAATGACTGAAACTCATTCTACATCTTTTAAACGAAAATAATCGAGTAATATATTTTGCGGCGTGCTTCGGCACATTTTATTTAATATATTTTGTTATGAACACGTTTGTTAAGGCAAGTTTCTATAATTAAAATAATCAAAATTATTTTACTTAAAAAATATATTTATTGATATTACAGTGTACAGTATATGCGAATTTGATTTTAAAACAGAACATCGAAGTTTGAGAATCAAAGTTGGAAACAGTTTTGAAAACTGTTTATGGTGGTGTCTCAATTAAGCCTGTCTAAAGGACAGTCGATAAAAATATGGAAAGTGCAAAGAAATAATGGGGGTTGGCGGTAATTTTGATTCCTCCGACTCACGATGGCAAAAATAGAATTATAATTTGTTGTTTTGTTGTCATCCGAATAGTCTTTAAGGGGATTGATTACAATACGAAATCCATTGGGTCATTCGGAAAGTTTCCGCAGTTTTTGACCATTGACTTTAAAACGCCATGGTTATATTCAAAATTTGTATTCGAAATAACCGCCATTTTGTTCAACACACTTCTGCCAAAGCGATACAAGTGCATAAAATCCTTTTTTGAAAAAGTCCGGACTTCTGGAATCAATAAACTGCTGGAAGGTGTTTTCCACCTCATCCTTTTGATGGAATTGCTGTTCTCTTAAGAAAAGGTCCAATACTCGAAAAAGGTGATAGTTCGTTGGTGAAACATCTGGAGAATATGGTGGATGATGTAAGGCCCCAAACCCCGACTGAAACAAAAGTATTGCGTCATTCTTGCAACATGTGGTCTCGCAACAGGATGGGGCCTCTTCTGTTGGCCAGTACTTAAAAGAGTTGTAATATGAAGAAAGAACTTAAAATTACCAATTTTTTTAAATTAAATAATGCAAGAGTAGATGATCCAGCACAAAATGATGATGTCCTAGAAATTGCTACTAAAATATTTTATTTTTCAATCGTAAGTCGGGCAATGCAAAATCGGCGGAAAATTTCCGAATGACCCAATAAATTTTTTATTGTTGGTGAAAGGCATAATAGAGATTGTCATTGGCGATTTTTGGTTTCTTAAATGGAAGCACACATGCTGCTGCACACATGGATGCAATGCTGGATCATCGAAATGATTGCCTCACGAAACACGGATAACCTCTGGTACCCACATGATTGAGGTAAGAAAAGTGTTAAGATCTCTTCTCACAACTCCATCAAGATAGATCTACGCTTGTACCATTGCAGCATCACTGCAATCCAATTAGAAGTGCGGTGCTGCCAATCATGTAGACTTGCACGACCACTTTAGTGGAGGTCTTGGTGGTGTAATGCGTGTCGCTCGTGTAACGCTCTTACGTCACGTGGTTGAATCGTATTAAAACTTTGACGTACCTTTCTTTTCAAGCACAATTAAGATGGAGGAATTGTCATTCGAGTTCGCCAAGTAATTTCATGTCAAAGCACGGATGAGCGGCATGCGCCGATTCTTTTCAATGTCTAATTTTTTAATCATCAATCAGACTAAATAAAAAATGTGCAAAATGCTCCATTCATAAAATGCATCCTTTTTAACATATTTTTGAAAAATATTCATGATTTTTTAAACAATTAATGCGAAAAATGTAAAAAGTGAACGCGAAAATGTTATCAACCAATTTAACGAATAAAATATGTGGCCATCAGGCAGACTAGACAGGAAACGTTTTTGTCACACTAAAAACTTGTAAACAAGCCTTGCTCACCTTTTACAAAATTTTAAAAAATGATTCTGATTCATCTATCGGAAATGGTGAATTCGGGGCAACACCGAATGAATACGACGAGCCGAGTGGCGAACTCGCTTTAATAATATTTTACTATTTATTGGCAATTGCGAAAAATATAGACTTTCGTGCAGACCAGGAGTAAAACCACGCACCACTGGATTTCCGGCCCAATGCTCTACTAATTTAGCTACCAACTCTCTACACTATAATTCTCGCAAATTCCCAGCCTGTATATTACCGCCATGAAGAAACTTTGCATTTATTTTAGCTGAAAGCCTCCCGAAATGCAGGCGGGAAGGGTCAACGTTGGTAAGAAGACACGAGCATGTCCCCTGACTCCGTTATACGCTGGTTGTCACATACTATGCTGTCGTCATATTAATGAGAAAGATTTGTTAGGACGTCTGGATGATTAAATCATAGTAAAATATTATTATAAAAGCGAGTTCGCCACTCGGTCCATCTTCTTAATTCTGTGCTGTCCCGAATTCACCATTTCCGATTAGTATCATCCTGACATCCATTTTTCTGATTCTTCTGGTTTGCAAGTTGAAAATTGTCCTGTTTACAGAATGTGTATTTGCCAATAACTATTTCCCCAGTTACGTGTTCACAAAATGTAGCAATGTATTGGTATTGAACACGAAATGAGGGTATTGTCTCAACATTTCGTTTTGCATGCAGTAAATATAAAAATGGACACATCAATTGCGCTACCATTAAACGGGCATTGGCATGGTCACTAGTGCAAACATGTTCAACCCAGATTGATTGGGCATGGTTTTAGTATTCTGATAAATAGAGGCAGGATTTTCGACATGAGCATATAAAACAGCAGGAAGAGACACAAGTATAACCAGTTTAGCTGCCAGCTGAAATACACAGAAAATGATTCGATTTGTTGCACTCATGTTCTCGCGTCAAACTATGTTGTTATTTTGCTTCCTGTATCTTGTCCAAGAGGTAAGAGATAATTTTGTGAACACGAATTTATATTTACAATTTCAAGTATTTTTTACTTATTTCATATTTCACGAGGAAAATGTTCTTCAATAATGTATATACTATTTTTATTGGTACGAATTCAAATGAACATTGGATGTTTTTAGTACTCTTGACTTTATTTCTCGTACATGTACAATAATTGGAACTTTTCCAAGTCCTGTTTTCAATTTCACCATGAAAATATTTTCAAACACTTTAATTCTAGTAAGCAGGTCAACATTTTTTCAAAACAGGAAGGAGACATGACGAGAATGTAATTAGGTTTTTTGCCAAGAAAGTAAATTAAACAAATCAATTATCACGAGGATAAGTGACAAGACATCCTGTAATTCAATTACAATTCCTAATTCATCGTGTTTTACAAGAATGGTTCTGGAAGTGTTTAACTGCGAGTGATCACTTTGGACTTGTAGAAAGGATACATGGGGATATGGTGAGGCGAATCATCTAGTATTAGATGGTGTAAATGTTTTTGTTACATACTAGATTTTATTTGGTTAAGGTTATAAAAACGAAATCGATGACTACAGAGTAGAACTTGGGTCACCATTTTTAATGAAGTTAATCTAACCAGACTGGATTTGTACAGTTCATAGGCAGTTCATAGGCATATTACAATTACAATTACAAATTTTACCCGCAAGCAGCACCCAAGAGCTTATGGCGGGGGTCAAAAGATCAGTTGGGGACAGAATGGATTTATTTTAAAAGGCTCTGGATTTGAGGCTCTGTCAGACCATTCCACTGTGTACACACTCTAGGGAAGTAGGAGTTAAAATATGATGCAGATGTACATTGAAGCTTGTTCACCATTTTAGTGTGACCCCTTCTGCTTCTGTTAGAAGCTGGATACATAAAAAATAAACAACATTGCAATTCCCCTTCAGAATTCTGACCAGCAGCTTTAAACTGATCTCCCTCCTTCGATCTTTCAACGTTTCCCACCCCAATATTGACAGCATGTCTGTAACACTGTCAGTTCTTCCAAATATGCAGCTAACAAATCTCGCAGCTCTTCGCTGAACCATTTCAATTCCGATATAGGGTTGAATGGATAGCTGGACGCTAAACCGAAAAGGCGATAAGAGCTGGCAGAACTCTCCTAATATAATAAT
>JAQGBY010002620.1:0-22203 GCA_034698785.1 Mycogona germanica | reverse complement strand
TCGTTCGTCTCGTCTCAAAATTATAATCAAGTTTCTGATGTCACGGATCGAATCTATCATCTCCGTGTGCGACTATTTAATAGGTTTTGCGAAAGGTGATGCGTTCGTTCGATGTGGTTGACTCGGCTGGTTTGCGCGATGCACTTGAAACCAGCAGCCCCTCGACCCTTAAGAGTTGAGAAATCTCACGGACGAGCGAACGCAGTCTCATCCTTTATATCTTCGGTCCTCCTCCCCCACCCTCTGCCGATTCGATTTCCCACCGCCATGTGACAGCCCCGATGACGACGACAATAATTCACGATCAGTCCTGACACCGCTGCCGGGCCTCTCTCTCTCTCTATCCCCTCGTAAGACTGTCGCCCTCCTTACATCTCAAATTCAGCGCCAAAGACGAGGCGCTTCAGAAGGCATAACACATACTTTGGGGGTGAGTGTGTACCGGTGCTGCTATCGAGAAACACGAATTGACAGTTAATGGAGAGAGGGGGGAAGGAGATATAGTGTGCGGGGGTGGGGACTGGAATCACTCCCTTTATTAATTGAACTGGCGTTTTGGCGGCGCGGGCGTATGGGAGTGGAAGGAGGCAAGTGCGATTGCTTTTTGACGCGTTTCTGACGTTTGGTAATTTGAGCGTTGTCAGCGAGCGACGCCGTTTATGACGCGCGCTGATGCCGCCCCCGGCTTCAGCGTTGGACCACGCTTCCACAACCAAATGACGGTGCCGAGTGCCATTTTCTGGGGGGAGCGAAATAGAAAAATTGAAGTTATATTGGCGGTCCTGTTGAAAAAGGGATGTGCTCACCTGCTCTCTCTCTCTAGCGAAATTAGTCTTTTTTATATTTCATTTGCACTAGTCGTGGACGGCGACGACGATATTGATAATCAAATTAACAGTACAATGACCCTACCTCATGGTGTTGTTGTTTGGGGGGGGGGGGGCTTTTGCAAGTACTATTTATTAAACGTTAATAAAATGGTGCCGAAGCACGCCGAGTCAGATATTGAGTTAAGAACCAATAGGGCTAGATAGACATAGCACTATAATCCGACAGTTACAGTAATGGTGGATAATTGAAAATATTTTCCCGATGACCAACATAACACTATAATAGCGTTGGTCAACGGGGAAAATATTTTCAATTATCCATCATTACTGTAACTGTCGGATTATAGTGCTAAGCCTATCTAGCCTTCTTGGTTCTTAGTTATTAAACATTGGAGTATTTTTGTTTCGACGTAGAATTACGAAATTACTTGGGCTCACATTTTAAATTTTATGGTTCATCAGAAAGGAACCCGCTGCCACAGGGGTCCTGCTGTCGGTTCAGCTGTAATTATCAATTTCTCCTGTATCAATTCCCAGGAGCTTCTCTTTTTACGTTACAATCGAGTCACACTGTCAAAACACTTGAAGTGAAATACTTAAAGAAGTTCAATTGTACTTCAAATTGGGGAAAGCGCATCTTCCACATCATCAGAACTTTCTTGAAATACACATCGCGTGGACCCTTGAAATTCAGTTCAACTTTGAAATTCACGAACTTGAACTGATCACGAATTGATTCTTGGAATTTCGGAAATTGTTCAAACTTGCAATCGTTATTTACCTGTTGACGAACAATTTGGTTCCAGAACCCTATCTATTTAATTTGGTTATAGCTTAGTTAAACGGTGAGCATACTTCAGGTTACTTGAGAAACATCAGCTGCGCTTGAGATTGGGGCAAATTTCAGATCGTGCCCATCGCACATCTATACATATAGCGTGGTTTTATCTTATTAAACGTTTATCTTATCTGTGTGATATCTTATCTTAAACGTGTATCTTATTAAACGCACCCTCTCAAACACAATTGAGTTGGGCGAATGGTCATTCAAGAGCGCCTAGTCATTTCTTGTCGAATATTGATCAATGTCTGAACGCGCTCTGCTCAAGCATGCTTGCCTAATCGTGACATCTTCAATTTTTACGGTTATCCGATTATATATTTACAGTTAGTTTAGTTCAGTCATAAGAGAGGATTGTTTGAGCTATTTTTCTTCTCCAAATTCGTGTATAAATAAACTTTGTTCACATATTTTTCTTCAAATCCTGGGCTGCTTCACGCTGTAGTAATATTCCACTACGTGGCTAGGGTTAGAAATGACCCAGTTTCTCTAAACATTTCCGCCGTGTTTTCTTTCGGTTCACCCCAGGTTTCGTCGCGCATTTATTATCTGAGCTCACACGGAATCCATTAATTCTATCGCTCGCCTCACCTCCACCGGTTATCCCCCATCCTCCTATAGCCGTCTCTCACGACTTGTCTATTACTGCCAGCTTCGTTATGTTTCGTTTTGCCGACGCGTCCGAAGGTTGTTGTCGAGTGATGCGCAAGTTTCTGCCAAAAAACTTTCTTCTTATTGTTATTGTTGCGCCATAAACTTATCTCATTCAAGCAACGCTATTTTTCTTGGCCTAGTTCCATCCCTCTTGCGCGACCCCTTTCTTCCTACATAAGAAACGTTCGAGCTGGTTTATTTTTTTTTTGCGAGCATTAGTTCTCTTTGGTCGTAGTTCTTCAGCGGGGACAGATCATTAAATGAACGAAACAAGATATTCTAATACTAGTTTTGTGCTAATTGTAATTGCTGCGAAAACATCGCGAAATTCCGCTTTCTCAGATGTTTTCATTTGCAGTGGCTTTGTTGTGTTAAATTTGATATTTTATTTTCCTCTACGTCTAACGAGTAAACAGCTTTATAGTATAGGATGACCTAATTATTCTTGGTTTGTACAAAGTTTTAAAATAATTTTTACACGTTTGAGCTTAGGAATAAAAAGTTAATATACTGAATTGTTTTATTTCTATTCAAAAAAGTCAATTTTGTTCTTCAAAAGATTCGGTAAAATTGTCTCCACTTTTATGTTTACTTTATGTCACTTTTATGTTATTTTTGTGGCACTATCAGAAGGCCTTCAATTTGTTTTATTTTTGCAGCACAAATGATCTTGCGCCTTAAAATGTTACCGAAATTTTCACAGAAGAAAACCCCCTTTGATTATTTAATTCCTTTTTCTTTTTTTAGTTTGTAAGTTGTTTTCTTAGACCGGGTCTCAGTAGGCGGGTGACTTTATTTTAGTCTCGATGCGTTGTCGTCATCCTAACGAACGAACGCGTTTCTGGAGTGCATCCATTCGGATCGGTGCATTTTTTGGGGCGCGTCCAACGTTATTCCTAGAATCGAGTCAGGTAGAGGCCGAGGTTATCCCACTTCCGGCACCCCGCCATGTCATTTCTGGTTTTACAGATAGTTCACATTTGGTTCTCATCGACTGTCGGTCTGGGGCTGCTCAACACTTCCTCCCCTCCCCTCCTTATCGTTGCCGTCGTATTTTGTCGTGGGGAGATCATCCATTGAACGGATTAAGTTGCGTAGAGATCATTTTTTCCCATTGGACTAATCCTGACGGCGGCAATCACGATGCACACGAATGTCATGCGTGGTTGCCTTCCTTCGTGGATCTCGGGGGCCGCTTGTACAATTGTAGAGCATTCCGGATTGTTCTGCTATTGAAGTCTGATCATTTTATAAATACTATAATCCTGAAAGTTTTTCGGTCAATCCTCGAGCAAACATAGACGTCGCTCCTCTCAAAGAAAATAGTTCAGTAGAATTAGGACAAATGAATGAGAAACTTTTGACGTCAATGAGGCCGACATGTCTGAGCTGATTCGTCCGATTCGTCCGTCTAGCCGAATCTACTCTGTAATTCTACACCCCTTTTCCAGTACTTCGTATTCCGCCTACCATCCCCCCACACCCACGTCGACGCTGGATTCCGGGAAATGACGTCGACGTCTTCGTTCCGCGCGTCATCTGGTCTCTCAGCCCTCATTCTTAGTTGAGAACATGTTCTGGGTATTACAGAGTACTCCTCGATTCGGAGGTGGTCGTAGGGGTGGCGACTTTTCAGTCGTGGTGTGCGCTCCATCCGCGTGGGTGGGGGCGTTTCATCTGCCAAGTCAATTGATTGAACAGTTGTTTCCGTCGCATAGCATCCATTGTTCTGGGAAAGAGGAGGGAAATTATAGAAACGTTCTCATATGAAGTGAGAATTAGTTATTCTTGAGAAAGTCTTTTGAGACTTCCAAGATTGTAAATGCTGCGTATGGCATTAACTCACGAACGGCTCAATGAAATTGCATAAAAATTAACATAGAGTTAGTAAGCCATCATAATTCGGTAGCGACGGAATATCAGATCGATTTTCAATATTTAATATTAAAATAACCCTTACCAAATTCTGGATAATCTCCCTTTCGCTTCAAACTTAAAAAATTGCGCCTCCGCATCAAAAGTATGACGTCGTCGATTTCACGAGACAAACAAATAAACCAGATAACAGTTCCAACCAAGCACACACACCAACCAAGCACAAGCACCACATACTAATGCACTAATGCACTTTATCTGAAATTATATTTTCGATTTGATCTGAAAACGGTCCAATTTTCTGACCATCTCTGAAATAGACCCTTCGATCGTAATATATTTTATTTTAATGTCCTTTTCCTTCTGCAAATAGTAATGCTGTGCAAGTGTTTTTTTGTGTATTGGGCTGCTGGCACTGGGAAATCGTTAGGCCGCGCTTTGCTTGGCCGGTCTATCGATTTCGGCTGTGGGCTATCCACTATCCCTAACTCACCCCTTTTCTCACCCCCACTCCCACTCACCCATCCCCATCCCCTATCTAACCCCCGTGAAGTCAATGGCGCACTCTGCGGCATGTCGTGTCGACGCGCCCATCCAAAACGCGCACTTCATTAACCGGGGCTAAAGTCTCGTTAGCATCCTTGAGTAACTCTTTGGAAATAAATTAGGGGATGGCAATTTCGTGCGTGTGGTGGGATGACCGGGCAACTGGTTCCTATACCGACTCCCATCCTTGCCTTTTTTTTGCTAGTCTCTTCTCGTTCAGATCCTGGAATCTAACAAAGCTCTACTTTAATGCAACACGTTTTACAATCTAATCTAGTTATTCTGTAATTCGTAGAAATAAAGACATAAGCAGTTTCGTAGAATTCGAGCCTAGTCATTGCAATATTTCGGAGAATGCTTTCTAAAATTAGTTTTCTACCATCGCTACTCCGACTCGACTGGAAAATATACTCGAATTAATAAAATATGTTTATTTGCTCCTGTCGCATTGTTTCTTCGCGCGATAACGACTACTACGGAATAGTACGAAACCCCCCAAAACTAAATTATTCACATGGGTTTTCATATACGCTTACATTCTAGATCATTCATGAATTCATCACCTTAGCCAGTATTTTTACTGTACTTTTATAGCTAGCTATTTCTTCATTCACCGAACACAACGTGTTCCGAAATCCAATTTTTTTAAGCACATTCTCACAAAATTGACATGCAATTAAATTGGTTAGCGTAAGATTTTTTAAGAAAAGCTGAGTTTCAACTCGAAAAGATAGCTAGTGATTATTGGGAGCGAATGTGTGCATCTACTGTACCTCGTATTATAGATTTTGACTTCCATTTTGGGTCCATTTGTCTTTGCATTTATTTTTGCGTCCCAAATTGTCAATATTGTTCATGCAGTTATTTGACTTTATTTATTTAGCATCTGAAAAGCAAGTTATCGTTGATACAGGTACTATTTCGAACGTCCGTGTCACTTAGCTCTGCAACCGAGCTTGGGCGTTCTGAAATCGAGTACACGGAGCGGGGTGTACGTGGCACCCGATTTTAATTTGAGTCGGCATTGTGTCGGGTCGCCAAAAGAAGAGTGATGCTGCTGCTGCTGCCTGTCGCCCATGTTTCGACTAGGAGTAGATAAGCGCTCGGCAAAGTGTGGGTGGCGGTGGGCTAAGGGGTAGGTGAGGGGGGGGGGAGAAAGATCGGTGTCGCCAGGCCGTTAGAAATCTGCGCCGAGTACATGGAAAGGAGGTTGGGTGGAGAGACTCTGAGACTCCGAGACTCGACGTCAGAACGACGACGTCGACGATGACGACGAAGAACGAAGAAGAATGGATGTGTACAACACAAAGAAATTGATTGCAATCTTATCTTCGGTTCTATTAAGACGCACTTTTTGAGAATCCCCTCGCCCAATTATCGAGAGCCATCAAGCGGCTTTATCTAACGGCGCAGTCGTCATAAAAGCTTTTCGGGGGGCTCGCAGTTCTAAAAGGCTTTTTACATGTATGATAAATAATTTGTTGCCAGCCGCCGTTCCTCCGCCCCCATTTCCCCCATCCCCCTACCCTCCCATTACACAGTGAACACATGTTGGGCGTCCACCCTCACCATCACCACCACCCTTCAACCCAGCTATCTCGCTCTCTCTCTCGTTGCCATGGTTACCCGACGTATCCGTGCACATCGCTGTTCAGTTGACGGTGCAACGCGCGCCCACCAATCCACCTGAAACCCGTTTCCGCAGTGAAAACTGCAGGATGGGTCCCAAAAAAACCAAAATGTATTTTATCAAATCTTTGAGAACAAAATGTTGTTTTTTTAATTCCCCGAGCGCAGGTGGCGCTGCATTAGGGCGTGCATTTAAATTTGGGGAGTCCCCTCCACTCGCTCTCTTGTGTCCTCCGATCGAGTCGCCCGATCCGATGAGGTCGGATGTGTTCTTCTCGCGCGCTCCGAGGACTCGCTTTTAAAAATGGATGAACACGTTCTTCAGACCCTCTTGCGCCCGGCCCGCCCCCTAGCGGAACGCGCGCGTCGACGCATTAGTGTCACTTAACAGATTGTACAGCGTCTGCGCAACTAACGGGATGTGGGCGATGGGTGGGAATAGAGTTTCGGCCGCGGACCGGTGAAGGAGGAGGATGAGGAGGAGGAGGAAGGGGTGAGGGGTTGACCCTCTAGTTAGTGGCTTCGTTGGCCTGACCCCGAGACAGTCTAATGTCAGCCACTGTCAGCTCACCTTTCTCAAACGGGTGAGCAAAATACATTAGCGGGACAGGTGATGACGTCAACGGATTTTGGAGATCCCTTGGACAGTGAAGTGCAGACCGAATTTTTTTGTTACGATCATGGAAAGATAATGTAAAAACAGGATCCGATTTTTCTCGGATGTTCAGATGTCAATTAGGCTTCGTCTCACTTTTCTCCTCGTCGCCAAAACGAGAATGACGAAGCAGGAAACGCTATTCGAATGTTTGTGCTGCGAATCGACCGCCATCAATCGTGGCGGCGAGTCACTGCGCGCCACCTGGTGGGAGAAAACATTATCAGTCACACATCCCCCGCCCTCCTTCATCTACACACCGTCAGTCATCCATTGTATTTTCTCAGTCCCCACACACGTAACCAAAAAAAAAATAGCGTATTTTCTTTTCTCCCGTCGTTGCCGCCATTGTGCGCGCCGCGCCGTTGTTGCCAACTTGTTATGATGAGGCTCGTCAACATTTATCCTAAACAATGGGCGCCGACTTGGGGCGCCAATTTTTCTTGTCATTGTGTTACACCCCCCTCTTCCATAACCAACTTTTCCTCCCCCCGTCCGTATTCGATAGGCGACGCCATTAATCATCGCCGGTATATGTAACCCGGGGTGACGCGTTTTTCTCGTAACCCCTCCCCTCTTCACCCACTTCTATTTAAACCCCACCACCCCCCTTCTACAGTGTTTCCGACTCCTGCTGGGGGGGGGGTGCATTACACCGTGCCCTGCACGCAAGTCGATTTCCTTTCGCGATGGGTATTACCTTTCTGAGTTTACAGTTGTTTGTCTCTGGGACGAAAATCGACACCCCCGGCGTGTTTTTTTTTTTGTATAATAGTGACGCGTTTTGCTTTCGGCGGTGACATTTTTTCCACCTGCGGTCTTTCTGTCGGTGGTGTCACTTATGTGACGTCTGTTGTGTGTGTTTTGCGTTGGTACGGTTCGTATCCCACAGCTAGTACGAGTATTATAATTTTTTTAGATACTAGTATGATCGAATGGAGTTTGAGACGAGCTTCTCAGGGCACTCTTTAATTACAGAGCCCACAATTCTGTCCAATTTTGTCAATAGCTTCTTGCCAGGTGGTTTGACTAATTTTATATTTCTATTTTAGTTTGTTGGATCAAAATCTGAATTTCCAATAATTCGTTTCAGTGTCTCTTTTGTGAGCTAATTGTTTAGATCGACAGATTCTGCCCAAAAATAGCCGAGCTCTCATATAGTATCTAGTTAGAGACGTCCAAATATTGAAAATCGATGAAAATCGTAATAACTCTTCTCGCAAATTGTAGTTCCAGTTCTGCATTGTCCAAATTTTCAATAGTGTCATTAGTGACAGTGCGGGTTTAGTCGCCGGAGTGGTTATATTGTCCACATTATCGACATTATTCGCAAACCCGGGGAATAAGCGCTGATATTATGCATACGAGTACATGGTACGTGCAATACAATGTATTTACGTCGCGGGGTCTGATCCCGCTCGCAGCGCCACTCCGCGTCGCTGTCGGCTTCCACTAATGAATGACCTGTCAATCGCAGGCAGGACACACACACACACACACTCCACAATTCCCCCCCCCTTGGTATCACATCGTCAACGATCTCTTCGGCACAAGCTTAACGGTCGCCCGAAGTCTCTGTTAAGAGTTTCTACACTGGAATACACCAAACGTGACGAGCCTGACCAACTGACCAGCTCGTAACTAGTACAAATATTAATCTAATTTCTAGTGTGTAGTTAGTGGGTGCAGACCAATTTAAAATACGTGGAGCGTTTCTTTTTTCGCGGAAACAATTCCCCATCAATGCGCCTTCGCCATTTAAATTTAAATTTGCGATGCCATTGCCAACTTGCTGCCCCCGTTAGATTGCAATCACACAATACAAGGGTGTAAGGCACGAAAGCCTAACCGCTGATTGCTGCCCGCATCTAAAATGTTGAACGCAATGAGAGCATCGTTTCTCTGGTGTGAAGTATTGTATTGCAACACCCATGATCGCGGGTTCAATTCCTGGCCGAGATACTTGCAGAATTGTTCATGCCAGAAAAATTCCTTACTTGCGTCTTCCTACGGAATGGAAATTAATCTGCGGTTCATACGATATCGGGTACACGTTATTGATCCAACCTAGGCTAGATAATATTACTAGTTCGTTTCCTGAGGGGGGGTTTAAGGGCATTAATTAACACGGTTGGGTATCCTTAAGAAACCGAGATCTCGCAATTGGTCCTGTAGATTGAGCAAGCAAACTGTCTGCGAATCAGTGAGATCAAAAATGTGGTCCAGTTTGCTCGAGTGGGATCGGGGTTGTCCGTGTAAAACCGAAAGTGTCCAGCCAGGGGGAGGGGGCGGTGGCGGGACAACACGCTCTCGTCAATCATCAATAATTCCATGGCGTGTCCACCGCCTCATTTCGCATGCACACTCAAACACCCCTTTGTGGATATCCGTGTCGCCACGGCAGGACGAGGCGGGGGGCGGGGCTATTCAGGACACAAACTTTAGCTTCAACTTGAAAAATAATTGCTCGGCGCCAATTTTAATCCGCTCTACGTTCGCAGTGCGCACTGCGACACCATGGCCCCTAAAGTGTCAGGATTAAATTCGAAATTTCGTTAAGCTGCGAGGTAGCGCATGATTTCGCGATCGAAATTCATAAACAATGTTTGCTCTATTCGAAACAGTCATCCGTAAATATGCTACATTATTTTTTCGCCCGTGAGCCGTCTCTGATGGAGGGGAATTTGGGGGCGGGAGTTCGTTGGTCCAAACGCGTCCTTTGTTATTGTTCCGCCTACCTGGTTTCCGGTTTCACCTCTACCTTCCGTTGTTACATCTATTTCTCGTCAGTCGCTGATTAAACCATCGCGACTCTTGAGGTGCTGCGTCTGCCTAGGCCAGAGGTTGCCCACCTTGGTTTTTTGTGGAAATTGCATTCGATAATTGAATTTGGGCTAACGTAATTGCAGGTGTATCGGAAAATATTAATGAGTTCATTTCGTAGTGATGTATGCAATTTTATTAGCCTAGTTTGAGAATGGGCATTGCTCTCAAAGATGGAAAAAAGATTTTCAATTATAATAAGTAAATGTTGGGAAATGTTACCAGATAGGTTCAGACTACATGGACACGTTGTGATGGCGACTATGTTTTGAATTTAGCAGCATTTCATTTCTTTTTTTAGCGATCGATTGCTTACTCGTACATTAGTTCCCGGCTAACTCGGTGGTCTGTATAAACAGTGAAGCTCTTTGTTAAAACGTTGTGTGATTCAGGCGGCACCACCGCCGACCCCCTTTTCCCCCAAGGTGATTGCTTCTGTTTCCGTTCTGTGAAACCACGCCCCCTGGTGGCTGGGTCGGCGATTCCAATTGGCAAGGCAAATAATGAGACTGCTGCCGCATGCGGGGGTGGTGGCTTGGCCGGTGTTCTCATGTGCACGACCAGCATTTGGCTGCCGAAAAGTCATGATCTCCAACCCACACCTCCCCGTCGTCCCCCAGCCATTTCAAAAGGGTTTTTCCATTTTCCTCTGCCTCGCCATTCCTGTGGTAATTAAAATTCTTATCGCCCTCTGCACGATTAATGAACTTGCAGCCGAGCGAGCTCCTAGTCCTCGCTTCGTCATTTTAATTAATGAGATGCTCGCTCCCACCACCCCTCCACCATTACCATCACCACCACCACTACCACCTAGTGCAGTCCCGCCCCGTTATGGGGAACTTGCTGTTTGTATCAGAAGTCGCAGCGAAAGTATGAACAACATTTTAATGGCTTCGGGAATCGTGTCATGAATACATGGGGTGGAGAAATTGTTTTATTGCCTGTATTGGAATTCACTTTGGTAGTGTCATCAAAATTTGTAGAGATTGTGACTGGGTTTGCAGAGATTGGGAAATTTGTGACTTAATACTATAAAACAAAATTGGTGTTCCTTATCTGTCCTTTGATTGCTCATTCTATAGGCGTTTCAACGTATTTTAGGTCTTTGTGTTATTGCGTTCATGAGATATGCACAATCGTGAAAGGGTGAATTCGGGACAGCACCGAATGAAAGAGACGAGCACGAGTAGCGAACTCGTCTTTTTTAAAAATAATAATACTGTATCGCAGCAGATTGTACAGGTCATATTGGATGCACTTCACAATCAAACGTCTTGCAAAAGCTTTCGGAACTCGAGATAACTTCATTAGCGAGTGTACCAGCACCCAACATTATCTTCCCTTTTATATGCAGCGCTTCGAGTAATTAATCCAATATAAGGGCGAACATTGCGCTTGAAACGCAGGAAAAATACAGGGTGGTTGAAATGTACTATGAAGAAATATTAGGGAAATTTTCCTGACAGAAATGCGGTCACCTTCAATCCGAATTACTCGTGCATAATCATTCCTGTCTATAGAATACTACATGTGTGTTATGGAGTTATGTACTGTACTTACTGTACTGTAGTTGTCTATGGACGTTGTGGTCAGATGTCCGGTCTTCGTTCGAGTCTTCCTCGCAGCCAGCACTCAGTTTCGCCGTGAGAGAGCTTGTGCTGCTCCGCGCCGAATAAATGATGCAATATCATCGGAGATCATCATTACGGCGTAATGCGCCGCTTGACGTTCGGGGGGCTGCCATTGCTAAAGAATGGGTTTTAATAAAATTACCAATCCGTCTTGCGCAAGGTGGCGTTCCTTTTCCGTTGCCACGGTTCCCGGCCCCCAAAAACCGGATGCGAGTCGGGAGTGTGGCCGTGGCGGCGGCGGCGGCGTGGAGGAGGAGGAGGAAGAGAAATGGTGGACTGGATCCGGGTGGCGTACAATGATGGTGGCGTGAAAAATTGGCGCCGCCATAAATTACGCCCTGCAATTGCAAACGCTCCCACTATACATTTACAGTACGTGGGGTATATTCACAAATGTGTGGCTGGTGGAACCAGAGTTGGAGCCATAACGTATGTATATACATACAATCCAATCTTCTCGAATCGAACCTAGGCAGGATAAAGTTTCTCGAATGTGTGGTTGGTAAAGTTGCTGCTGCTAGAATTCTGTAGACGCCAATTTTCGGTTCGGGGTTTTTGCATTATGCAGCGGTAACCTGAAGTTGAAGTTTGACTAAATCCCGCAAGAGATATTGCTGATGGTCGACTCTGAAGCAACCACCAGTCTTTGGTCCTAAATCAAAAATCGTACAGTACAGTACAGATATAATTTTAACGAAATTATATGATTGCGGTAAAATTACTGGTTCATGTTATTGGAATATTTTTTAAACTGAATTTCATTTGGAAAAAGATCCTTTTCAGAAGTTCGTTTTTCTTGTCGTTCGATTTCTTTCGCTGTCATTTTTTTAAGACCTTCGCTCTCCTGCGATCAACGCTCCTACGATCTTTTGCATTCACATCTCCATTCACACGCCGTTGTAATATTTGCTCAATAGATGGCGCGGTTGCACATACATTTAATGAAAATATTTCTCAGTAGAGGCGCTGATGCATGAAACATTGTCGCCAAAAATGAGCCCAATTCTTATGCCATTGTCGCTCCTGCTATTGTGAGAGCGGAGCGGAAAGCGGATCCCATGTGAGGCTCCCTTCACAATAGGAGCGTGATGGGATATGGGAGCGACAAAAGCGCCAAGGAGCCGCTCCTCGAAGCTGCGATTTTTTCGCTTCAATGCGACAAAGATCGTCTCCTTTGGAACCGATCTTCTTCGGTGTAAACGCCGCTTTAACGTCACGATCGAATGGTCTAATTAATCACTAATCTTGATATTTAAACTAATCTGTTTACGAAAAGGGTTGGGTTTCGTATTAAAGCCACTCTCAGTAGATGGACATCGCGACATCGGTCGTTTCTTGATCCGATTAGCCGAAACGCACGCACGGAACCGGAATGCGCATCTTCGGATCTTTATTTTCACTTTCAACGCTGGACGCGCTTCGGTCGTCTAGACGCCAATTAGCCGGGCGCGGGCCTCTAATTAGACTATTAGAGCGAAAGTCATCATTCGGTGCGGGGATTCATCCGAAAGGAGAGAAAGGTGGTGAGGCCGTATTGACATTTGCCAGGAGCTTGGGTGGTCGAGCGGCTTCGATCTCCGTGTTACTGTATACGTGACGTGAGAAAATAATATTGACGTCGGTTAAATTGTTTGCGCGACTAATCTCTGAGAGTCCCCGGTCGTGTTTACCATTTTGAATTCGTCGCAATTGATGTCACCGCAGATTTATAAATATTTGTTCGTTGGTGTTTAGGAAATGCGAATTGTGATTATTGTTTTGTGCAAAGATGAAGGTGGCCAAGAGCTAAACGTAATGACAGTTTCATGGATCCAGACGTGAAATGGTCGGTCCATCGTGGAAAGTGGAGGAGCCAAATTGAACCAGAGACTCATTATGTGTTTGTTGTTGGTTAGAATCGTTTCGCTCGAAAAGTAAATTCGGCGAACTTCCAAGTGCGTCGTTATTTTATGAACGTTGCCGCAACTCGTCGGCGCAGTTCCACGAATCCGGATATAATTTACTCTAGAAGAGAAAAAATATTTATCATGTCTCTATCTTTGAGAAGATTTCTGTCTGCTGCTGCTGTTTGCACACAATAGTTTGTGTGTGAATTGGCTCTCATTTTCCTCCTAAGAAGGAGACGTGTTCTTGGTGTTTAATGAAATTGGTGTCATCGTCATCGTCGTCGCCATCGTCGTCGTTGTCGAAATTAATTATCCGACCGACTGATGTTGCTGGAGCGGATCAGTCGGTTGACGTGGATGTCGAAACGCGAGCAATCGAGCTCGTCTACTCTGTATAAAGCCGGTGACGACGTCATGTCAGTCCTGCGCCTCGCAATTTTCGATGGGTCGTCTTATTGTTAAGTCGGTGGCTTGATAGATTAGATAAGATGTTGCGTGCGGGGGGGGGCTGTAGGGGTGCAGGAGAAGGGGAAGGAGAGAGTCACTGATGGCGCATGGGGTGGAGACATGCCCTTAGCACGCCTGGCGTAGAGGTCGCTGCGGTAGGTGGTGGAGGTCGGAGGAGGAGGAGAATGAAAAGTTAGGCTGTTGGGGAGAAATTAGGAACAAAAGTTCGGAGGGGGGAGGGAGGAAGGCTGTGTCGGGGTGGACGAATTGAATTTTCATCGCCCGCACACGCC
This sequence comes from Mycogona germanica, assembly GCA_034698785.1. NCBI lineage: Eukaryota > Metazoa > Arthropoda > Diplopoda > Chordeumatida > Chordeumatidae > Mycogona > Mycogona germanica. The sequence continues at coordinate 8,093 of JAQGBY010002620.1, read as the reverse complement.
GAATGAAATATGACTGCGCGCCACGCTCTAATGAAATATTGAATACTCTCGAGAGAAGGCGCTGGCATCGCGTGCGTTGGACGCTGACACTCGCTGTCACCTTAACCTCTACCGGGTGGCGACAATTGATGATCGAAATTGGTGAGGAACACTCACAAATCCGAGATCAACGAACCGTGCTCATTGCTGTGACGTAACAAATTCTCAGCACGTCAGTTAACGTTCAAGTTTATCGATGTGCTGTGTTATTTAACCCTTTTGTCGTCGTTGTGAATTCCTCCTCCCACCACAACCCCATCCTCCGATCGATCATTCATTCTTGTTGGCCCGAATAATTTCTTCTCCAGCCTTTTTCACTAACGCGTTGTACTTACTCGTCATCGTTATTAGTATTCGACGAGCGCGTTAGTAGGGCGACGTGGACGGTGGCGCACCGCCGATCGGGCGCAACGTTGGGCCTGGTGAGGCTCCGTCGACTGAGGCGAGCGCCTGGTTTAGTGTTACGAGCGCTGCAATGAATACCAAGAAAGAATAGACAACGTAATAAATGTTGCGGATCAGAGTGGGTGGTGTGGTGATGGTGGTGGTCTGGGTGTGGGCCCGGGGGCGGGGAAACGGGTGATGGGTTGCTGGTGAGGACGTAGATTAATCGCACGCTCAACTTACCTCATTTTATTCTTCCGTGCCACCCACCACCAACGCCACAGTGACGGAGCACCGAGAAATATGCACTATACGACCCACCTTTACTGTTTTCACAACCCCTACAGTTATCCCCTCCCCCTTTTCCATTCCATTTACAAATATAAGACCGGGTCATTTATTTTAGTTCCATTCCGCATATTAAAATTCAGGTAAACAGGTGAGATGATCAGTAAGAAAAGGTTTTATTGCGCTGAGGAGAGAGACAACGATATATTTGTTGTTTAATTTTTGTAAAGGTCGATTTCAATTCGGTTCTCATAAAATTTCCGATCAACCGCCAATACTCGTTCAATGTATTAAGGGGCAGCGCGACATTCGGCAATCACACAATGCATTCGTGTGCTGCGTTTTGCTAATCGATCTCTTTTTATACTTTTTTGGCTTTCTATCGATTTGAAAGATGTTTTTTCACGGCTGCAGTGTGTCTCAAAGTGCGACATTTATCATCGCAGATAAGTACTGGCCACGGTTGATGGCCTCAAGTCGCTTTTAACCATACACATGTACTGTATTTCGAATGTGGTTATTGTCAGACGCGCTCGATATGTGCTCGTGATCAACTACATTATATTATTTTTCCACAGCCCGCAGACTGCAAAACGAGAAAAGTAATTTAGGAAGTTTTTCCAATACAGGAAATTGTGTTTGCGAAAGTTTTTGAATTTTCCATGGAGCTCGTTTATGAATAACATCCTACGTATGACGCGTTTTCGAACTCGTCGCGCGATTTAATCGCGAGTTTATGGTTGACTGTCGACTGGTTGGTCAGACCGTTTCCAACGCATTCACGCAACAGATAATTGCGTTAGATATATTCAGCAATAATTGAATTTTGAATTAGTCGTTGCCGACGCCCGGAGCAGTATCAACAACTGGCCCGAGCCAAAGGGCAAACGCTGGACGCGCGAAAGCGTAAATTTCTAATTGAATCTGTAATATCGGCCGTAAATACGCCTGTCCAGTACACCGCACATCTGTCCGGTTTCGGGGGGCCGGATTGTCACCACTGGTGAACCATAGCTAATCCCCGCCGCTAGGAACGCTGGAAACGCCTGAACGAACCCATCGAAAGTTTCGTCGTTCGTCCACCAAACCATCACCTTCAGTACTCCACGGTTAAGACACTGGTGTGACCATTATACTGAGCGGAACAATAAATGTTTCACTTAATCTCGGTTTACAAGTAAGGAGCCACATAGGATTCGAAATTCGCATCCTTAAGGAGCTGCTCCTATTTCCCTATTCTGAGGGAAACCTCGCATGGGATCATTTTCACTGAACGCAACGGAGCGCTATCACATGAGCGTTGCATTAACATGAGCTGAAATGGCACGACGAGAAAGCGCCACAGTAGCGCCGCAATAGCGCTCTGAGAGCCGAGTAGCGCGTTCAGTGCCAGCATCATTTAGGCGTTGGCGGAGAATGCGGATGGTGTTGTGGTGATTTGCTCCTTAGGAGCCGATCTTTTGACTTTATAGTGTAACGTAAAAGATCGTATGAGCGTTGGTAACTTGGGATCGGAGCACGCTCAGGTCTCTCTCCCGTGACCTGAAAAGATCGGCTCCTTAGGAACCGATCTTCTTACATTTATTTACAGAATCCTAAGCTTTAAACCGAGCTTTTAGCATGAAGGAATTGTCCGCGGAAAGGATGGAGTCCGTGGAGGCACGAATGATCATGGTCGAAACGGTTGTCATTGGAATGCCACCAGAGGACGTGATTAGGTGTCATGCGCAGAGATGATAGTTCGTGGATGGCATCGTATTCCTGCGACAACAAAACTTTTTTTATATTCTGGTCCTATCTACCGGTGTGTATACCAGTGTGTGTGTGTGTGTGCTTTGGGTCATGTGTGCCTTCCGGTCGTATAGATATGGAGTGACGGAAGGATGTTTGGCAGTCGAGGAGAGGAAAGATGAGATGAGACGGCGGCAGTCGTGCCGAGCAAACCAAATCACTTGCAGGTCGCGCTCGGCGTTTATTACTTTTCTTGGGCCGACTGCTGCTGCTGCTTCTGCTACGTGTTGTGTCTTGGTAAATAAATGCGGGGGGCATTTGCAGCGTCAGCTCCGGCTCGTCTCCTCAGACCTTGGGTCCACGGTCAAGACTGGTCTGAAGTCTCAAGGTGGGGGTCTAAGACGATGGGCAATCGGCGAACAACATTCGAGGCATCCAACACCTCTTTTTGAAATTACATCTCTGTTAGATCTGATTATTGAGGTGGCGTGAAAATCGGTAAAGTTGATGTGCCCGAAGTCGAGAACATCCGGCATCTCGTTTGTATTGGGGTGCAGTGGCGGCGCTGATGGCCTGCCTCCATACTCTCGGTCTTAACTAATCGCTCATAGTCACCATCCTTTCGAGTTGGACAGCTCGGTGGTTGTGTTTTTGGTGTTCTCTGTCGTGGGGCGTGAAGGTGTCAGGAGGATTTGCCAGGAGCGCGCCTCACTTGCCGTCGTCGCCCCCCCAACTTTGCTAGATTGAGTCTTGCGCGTCGCTAATAAACGATTCGCGTGACGCAATTAGGGGACTGGTAATCGCCGGACTCGCGGAAATAAATGGAAACTGGCAAAAATGCTGGCTAGGGCTGACTGTGGCGACGCGACGACTATCCAAACTTAATTACCTGATCAGTCATCATGCGCTCGAGATGAAGTCGCGCGCGCTCGACGACAACGACGGATCAGATTCGACGTCTCGGGCGCTCATGACGACGAGGACACGGACGTGTACAAAATATGTGGGACGGACTGAGTCTTCAATACGAAATCAAAAGGCAATCAGTCTTTTCTCACTCGTCGAGAAAGGCCGGGCGAAGCTGCGACGGTGGGCGCGTCTTAGTCGGGTACATGTCTGTTCGGAACCGCATTGCGCTAGCAATCTGATTTATACTGTTATCTTATTTATAGAAAATGATGCTTTTAATAGGCCATAGCTGAACTGGGCAGCATTGTGCTGTTCAGTTGAGGAAAGGAACTAAAGGAATTGTTATCCATTGTCAAAGTAGTAGAAGGTTCGCTGGTCACAATCCAGAATTTGATCATTCAGCAATTATATCCGCAACATCGAGTGCTTATCGATGTCACGCAGGAATGAGATTTTAAATTCTTGATATTTTAACAAAAACGGGTAGGCTGTGTTTTCGACACGGCCGCAAAGTCAGCGGTTTGTGGTTTTATGTATGGGAATTTGCGCAGATACATTGAGTTCTAATCAGAAATGGTCGCATAAACTCGCTGCTGTAGAGCGAGGCGTAGAGCGAGTAGAGCGGGCATGTATCTGAGATATTAGTTAAGAGGAGGTCCACCAGCGTGTTCGCCCTAAAGAACCCAAGAGGAAGACCCGGTAATTTTGCCTAGCCTAGGCTTAGTAGAACTGTACAAGCTACCTAGGTAGGGATCTTTAATGTGTGCCTGAAATCTTACAAGCACGGGTACCACGGCTTTACTTCTATTCCGAAGGAAGGAGTGAGTAGGAATTTCTCTCGCCCGAAAAATACCGAAGGTATCGGTCGGGAATCGAACCCGCAATCACAGGAATAACAGTTCGTAAATACAATATATATTTGCTATCGCTGTTTTAACGCTGGAGAGCGCCATGATTTTTAAACGTGCTAGTGAAGCGCCGTTTATTATCACTGAGGGATATGTTTATTATTGCAGTGTTTCACTTCCGCTGCGAGCATTTCCGTTCCGAGCATTTCCGCTCCAAGTTTTGGGAACATACCCCTCCTGAAAGACGCTGACACGTCATAACAAACAAATTACTACGTCATGTTCAAGACTCAAAATTTGGAAAATTAAAGGATGACTGTGAAATGAAATACCTTACCAATTTAATTATCAATTAATAATCGATCATTTTAAATAATAATCCAAGTAATGGGTGGATTTTCTCGCCCAGTAAATTTTGGGAGAGCACCAGCTAAAATAATTGTTTTTCGGTAACTTTTACCTTTAGGTTACGTCAAACAATAATTTTTAGTTTGCCATAGCGATGATTACGGCAGCAGCCGTTAATTCCCAATTCTCATTCACCCATTTCACTCGATAATTCGATTGTGGTCAACGTCAGGCCGACCGCCGGATATCGCAACATCCGTCGGCCGTCGCCAGATTTGCCCCGACCCGCGCGTCTCTTTGGCCACCGCCCACCTCCTATCCCCGCATCACGAATGCGTGGCGTCACCCCACGACAGATCTGTGACCGGAAAATGGCGCTCGCCCTAAATCCGACTCACCTGTCGCTCTCCCGACCGACCGACCAACCTCCCCCTCCACCGGCTCCCATAATTCCGATTCGATTTTCCGACTCCCGTACCTCGGTCCACACCCTCACTGCACTGCAATGTACAGGCAGAGACACTGTCGGTAGTGATGAAGGGACTGATAGGGGGGGGGGACACATCCTCACCACCACCACCACCACCACCACCATGGTCCTCCTGACGTCCTCCTTCTCCCCCGCAAGGCGTTCTACGACCTTCTAATGCCGAGCGTCCACAAGAGTCCTTTTACGGCTGTCCATTAACATCAGCAGCCTGGGCTGCATCGAGGGTGGTTGGGTGGGGGCGCGTCATAAAAACAATCCGTTACTGGCAAGTTGCGCCTGTTTTTATGAGCTGCGCGCGTGCAGCTCGTTAGGGGGGTTGATGCTGCATTGGATAGAGAGGCCTAGGTGGCGGCGGTGGAGGGCGGTTGAATGGCCGTAGCACGAAACTGCCATATTGTTGGCCTTGTTGCATGCGGGATGGCGTCGTCGTCGTCGTCGTCGTCGTAGGACGATTCTCGGGTCTCGCAGCTATTTGGACCGTCTTTAACGAGCGAGTCTTACTGCCGACGGTTTGAGTCAAGTGAATCTTGGAGCTGGCTCAGTCACGGACTGAACGGGGGAGGAGGGGTGGAGGAAGATGGGGAGATGGTCGAGGGATCGGAACTGAGATGTCAGTGATGGTCGACCACGCGAAGAACTGTTGTGGTGACCTACTAATGATCATGCTAGATGATTTTACAGTGAGCATGATTGATTAATGTACTGTCTTATTTGGTTATCGTTTCAGGTGTGCGAGCTCCACATCGCTGGCTTCCGGTTCTCGGTGCTGAACAACGCCTTCCTGGTGCACCGTGGCCTGAAGACGGTCGACTCGTTTCACCGACGAAAGGACGAGGACCAGGAACGCAATCGGCTGCTCTTCCGACAATTCAAAGCCGAACTGAAAGACAAGTATCCGGACTCGTCTCGCAGATGCTATTAGCCTTTTCAGCTCCCCCTTCTGACCTCCCCGAGCTTCCTGATGACACCTCAGCCACCACTACATCCGACTACGACAAGCCTCCACCGTCGGCACAGTGTGCCCACTCGGACCCGACTGTGGACCTGCTTGCTACCAGTAGCTGGACAAGACAATTCAACGGCAGGCGTTTATTTCGATAAGGAGAACGTCATCAGTGTGTTCGCTCCGTAATTGTAGGTTCTCCAAATGAGTTTTAAAAGAGTCGAAACCTGGTCTCCTATTGGATTGCGACCGCTGTGGTGGTCGACTCGCGGTTCGATCGCAGCGACGGTCGCAATACAACAGGAAAACATTCTTGTTTCGTTTATTTGATTGTGAATTTGCCAAATGATTGATTTTTGGGTCTACGGTTGTTCGATTGGGTCGCCTCGTCAGATGTCTCACTGGATGGTTCCAAATGGATGTTCGTGGTTCGTCAGCAGCTGATCGTGCTCATTGACAAAATAAAAACTCTTGGGTGGATGAATTTAATGTGAACCATCAAACGCTTACCAAAATGCTTATGATCTGCTGAATATATCAGATATATGATTTTTCCTGTGTCATGGGGATTGAGCACGAAGCTACGAAAATCACAACAACCAAGAACAAATTGATTATTGCACTTGAAGTAATGGTAATTTGATTGGAAAGTGTCGAAACCTCGGAAATCCAATTATATGAGATTATGTTTTCTCGCGGCTCCGAAAATCTCTCGATATCAAGCTAGGTGGTGGTGTAATCCGAAACCTGGTCCATCAAGACATTCGCGGGATGAATCGTGGCTATGAATCCCAGGCTCTCCCAACCTTATATCAATTTGTTAATATTGAAATTTTAAGTGGCGTTAGTTCGTAATAATATGCAAGTATATAGAATAAAACATTTTGTTGGTTATGAAATACTAGTAAACATGAACGAAAACAGTGCAACTTTGTCCGTGTCGGTAATTTCTTTGTCAGTTTCTTGAAATTGCATTAACCCACCGTCACCAAATTGACAAATTTTTGAAAAAATCCATTTACCCTTACAGTTTTATAGAATTTTTGATGAAGATGGCCCACCCTCCTTCCACACTGCATTTATTTTCCTTACAGTTTTATAGAATTTTTGATGAAGATGCCCCCCCTCCTCACTGCATTTATTTATATTAAAAATAATACTAAATTTTTTATGAAGATGGCCCACCCTCCTTCCTCACTGCAATTTATTTATATTAAAAATAATAAATGTTTGATGAAGTTGACCCACCCTCCTTCCTCACTGCATTTATTTCTATTAAAAATAATACTGACAGATTTTTGAAAAAATCCATGATTTTTGATGAAGTTGGCCCAACCTCCTCATAATAAAGATACTCCTCAATTTATAAAATTATTTAGTAATTCTTAGGGGAATGCGATCAAATAAATCAGCAGAAAGTTTTCAAATAACATTGTTTGAATTTACCGCCTCAAATAGTACTTGTTATTGTCGAAGGTGGCAGCACCGGCCAGACAGGCGTATCAGCGCCATCTGTTGCACGATCGGAACAACATATTCGTTCTCCATTATCCAAGATGCGCAAAAATTCGATAATGGCGGGCGTCTTTTTCGCAAAACAAGTGTTCTACTGCGAAAAATAATGAAAATAACGAGCATCAAGATGATTAGGATGAGAAATTATCACACCCCGATGAATACAAGACTGCGCAGCACTTCAGTTGCGATACAATGATCCAATTACGAGGCAAGTGAATAAATTATAGTTGGGTCATGGTAATTATTCTTAACAGTGTCACCGAACAGGATTGCACCACTGGCGCTACGCACAAACTGTAAATGACACTATTTTTTGGCATTTTTTGTGTATCACATGAAACAGAAATCCCGGACAGCAAGCCTTCTGCGATTTCATTGACGATCAGGACGGCGACCTGCCTTTCAAGAAAGGAGATATTTTGTCTATCTCCAACACCAGGTACTCATTTTAGATTTAGATATAATTATCGCCGCGCCGTGACATTATGGCTATTTCCGGAAGTTGTATTTAGTGAAGTTTGAGGCAGGCTGGCCACACGCGTACAGCCCGCTGTCTGGATTTAAAGGTGGAGAGGGAGGGAGATTGCACTAGTTC
>JAQGBY010002619.1:0-22204 GCA_034698785.1 Mycogona germanica | reverse complement strand
AATTAGGGTGGTGGTGGTGATGTCCCCCCCCCGCCCACTGGCGTATCCGGTGGCTGCTCGTGATTGAACAGGTGGGAAAGAGGGCGGATTAGACTGGGAGTGGCAACTGGAAAGGACAGGTGGAATCGCGACAGTCTGGGTAGTAGTGGTAGGAGTGATGGTAGCCGTTCTCCAGGGGAGGGGGTTGATCGTGCAAACTGCTTCCACAAATGTATGTTCCCGAGCGTTTCTACTCTGTACCAGCGAGCACACCAACTGTTTCCAAACGTTGGTCATGGGCAGATGTGCGCGGGACACGCAAGGAGGAACTGAAACACGGTTTCGATTGACGCGCGTCGTGTTTCCGCTTAATTATGCAGCGATTCCGCCACCTAACGGGGTCTAATTAGCCAAATTGATAGCGTGTTTGACCACGTCCACGAACAAAAAAAAAACAGGGACAGATCTCGTGTAGACGCAATATGTCGATGCTCTTTCGAACTGGGTGGGCGTCACTCATTGTCAGTTTAGACGTCGGACGATTCCAGCCGCTAAAAACCAGATCAACCGCAATCTCGGTTTGAGCCAATGACAGACAGAACGATGCCTGCAAATTAAAAATTCACAAGACTCTGCACAAAACTAGATTTAAAAAAAAGGACCCGAAACTGAAATGTTAAAAGGGAAACAGAATGCAACTGAGCTGAATCAACTGAACCGAAAAGCTGAGATATTTATATTTCAGCGATCGAAGATGCTATCGAGAACATTTTCAGGACATCGTCATTATAATTTCCTCTGGTTTTCTGAGGAGAAACTGTTCACCGTGGCCACCCCCCGCCAGACAATTCTCAAAATGATCGGCGGAATACTTAAAGAGTGACCCTGAAAAAAAGAACACATTTGTTGACACTCTGGTCCAATCCGGGTCACACTTTTTCTGGCTCTGAAGGTGACATTATCGATGATCCTGGGCTTTGCGCCAATTGCTCAACCTCAACCTTGCTCGGTCCGAAACGGCGAGTGCAATTTCCGACCTTCCGCCGAGATTTCTTAGATATCTTAGAACTCTAAAGATGACATCACTGATCAGAAAAGCGATTTGAGGAGGATTGCCAAAATGAGTGCCAAATTTCATTCCATATATAGGACCAAACGTTTTTTATTTTTAATTCCAACTCGATTGTATAAATCTACACCATTAGTTACGTCAACGCAATGATGTTTCCAGGTTCCTTGTTCGAATCCTAACTTGGGATGGTAATTAACGTTCGCCACTTCACCAGGTTTAAGCTTCCTGCCACAGCCTCCTCATACGACATATTTTACACACATTTTTTTAAAAAATACAGCCAAGTCTCGAGTGTAGATGTTCTTAGATATGGTTACTCTGGTGCGATATGCGGTTGGCTGAAAGTGTCGGAACGCGGAAATACCAGAAGGCGGCAGAGTGGTTATTGAAGGAGTGACGCGAATCAATAGAAGGGGGTCTCGTAAATGTTGGCCTATCGCTGCCATATACAATACAACCTGTATATGGCGATGGCATGGCGCCAACTACTGCCTGGCCACCCCCACATCCACAAGCGTGTACAAAGTATTATCGGCATTCGAAGAGCCACTTTTGCATGAATGATTAAACGAGCTCCAACCTCCCCAATTTTTTCCCGGCCACATCCCCAAACATAGACAACGGTGACGCAAAAAAATGATATTGCGTATGCCAATTTCGTGGGACGCTAAGTGAAAGAATGGGGAGGGGTGGGTCCTAGGACGATTGAAGGATTAAACACCAGAGAGTTCTACGAATGGTGGCACAATTTCACAGTTGATTTTGCAACAGTATGAGCTGCAACTTTCCTTCGAAATCTTTGTCACGTCCTGGTCACACCTGTGCCAGGATACACAGGATTGAGTGAAGAGTGAAAGTGGTGAACACCTGAAACCAGTTAAACACTGAAAAACTAATTTCACTCACATTTTAAAAAACCGTTTTATCTATTCGGATTTCTAAAATACCGTAACCGCTTTTTCATACAGTAATTCGATACACGTACATCACCTTAAAAGAACAAATACGTCGTTTTGTTTTATAATGTACAGTAACAAACAAGACATAAAACTACTGTACGTGTACATAGATTACCTGTACATGTACCTACAGGTATCTTTTCAAAATTCTATCCTTACAGGATCACAAGTTGCAACAAAAGAGAAAGACCAATTGCACCCGTTTCAAAATGGGTCTTCGCACGTTTTAACAGAATTGGGCATAAAAATGGAAGAGCGTCGGTGTCGAGAATTGAGCCCACGACACCAAATGGAATTCATTGAAACTCGCTCAACCCACCCTCCATCAATGATTAAACCATCAAAATTTCTGACAAAGGATATCCACATAAACAAATTTGTTACAGTTATAGGCGATAAATCTGTCGACAAACAATTTTGAAGAGCACATTTGAGTACCACAAAAACATATTAGAAGAATATTGACCTCATCGATTGTTTCGGCGGCGACAGAGCCGGGAGAAACAAACACAAATCCAGTTTCCTAGACAACGTGTCACTAGCAGTTTTTAAAAATAAGTTAATTCAGAAAGTGGAACATTTATCTATTTGCCATAATGCCACGGCGCGGCGATCATCTAATCTAAATCTATTAACGGGACCGCAATTCAAGGCGCCATTAACCTTCTATTTTCGATTACCATCGAGATTTAGGCGCGAAACATCTTTTGGGAAATTTGAAGGACTTCATAACACTTAAATCGCAATGTCCAATCTTATAATTTAACGCGCCCTTACTTCGATGAACTTCGAAACCCAAACTGTAAACGTTACGTAACACACAACCTTCACCGTTATATCGCTATTGGCGTTTCACAAAACTTACTTAAATGGTTAGAACATTGCTAAAATGGAAATTGGTTAGTGATTTTTGAAAGAAAAGCCAAATGTTTTCTTACCGAACTTTCAACTGAATGAACCATATTTAAATATAATCCGGCGTCGACGAAAACAACGAAATGGACTTATCCGACTTTAGCACGAAGCACGTCGAGCAACAAAAGCAAAGTGAATTTTTCGTTTTTCGTGAATGCGAGAGATCGTTCAAAAGAAATTTCGCCGACTGCAGATAAGCATGGATTCGTTCATTTAGTTTATCAATGACGACACTTGGGGGGCGCGTTGAGCCATTAGGTTGCCAGGCCACTGCCCGCACCCATTTCCACCACGTAAGCAGAAATTGAAACTAGACGCTCTCAACGAAGTGTGACAGTGAATCATTGCCAGTTGATGCTCTTGCGGCTGAAGTTTCGCAAATAAAGGAGTGCTGCTGGGGCTATGAAGGCAGAGAACGAGACAAGTTGCGCCATCTAGTGTCCTTGCCAGGTATCTTAAATCCAGTCGCGTTTTTGCCAGATTTTTTCAGATCTTACGTCACACTTCCGGGGTTTCTTCGCGGGAAATTTTTCATATAGACGCGCCTGGATTATATTCATTTATATTTTTACAATGACCAAATTGTCAAATTTTCCGGTCTAACAAGAGGATTTATGTTCCTTGATAGGATGGAACATTCCTACAATTAAAAATATAAATGTATATGTGATTTATTAGGATTTTCTTGGCCGATGTTTGCCACGCAAAGTCTATGGCGTATCGTGACTGTTTATCTCATACGACCTCTTACGAGAATGATTCTTCAATAACCTTCAATAACCTTTGACTAACCTAATGCCTAAGCACCATGAGGGATACGTAACGCCTGTAGTGTGGTTGACTACAGTTGATTGAAAAAAAACCTTTTGACCAAGAACCTTTGAACCGCGGAACTGCAAATTCTGTGTTCGCGATACTGCAAAGTTCAAAGTAATTAATTTCCAAAAGCTTTTAAAATCAGTCATCCATCATTTTCGATGTATATTCGATTTGATTTAATCGTATAAAAAATCCGTTCACTGCATTTCGATGCATTAAAACAAACACACGAAATACAGAAGTGCTTTCTTGCCATAAGCTACGAAATGCAGATAGATAATATTAAATAGCCTGTCCAAAGAAGCCTATAATCTTTAAAAATCCCTCATTTATAATTTAGAATGACACATGACTGGTCAACCTCAGTTATTCCTGCTATTCAATAAATTAAATAATATACAACCAATAGTTTTTCTTAGTAGCTTTTAATAAGGGATTATTAAAATCGGTCTCACACATAGACCACACAGACACATAATCACGTCTCATTTGTTCTTTGCTAGTCTGCCCATATTGTTATCGAGCGGCACGATAAAGTTACACTTCGTGATAAAAAAAAATGAGTCCATGAATTGCGGTATTTAATAAGTGTACTAGAAATAACTTAAACAATTTATGTACAACCTAACAAATTTATCACCATGTATGTTTCGAAACACTCGTCAATGTAATGTCACATATCCTGCGTACAGATAAAAACGGACCGATTTTGATTTGACGTCACTCGTAGAGAACCTAAATTTTTCCAGAATGTAAACCGGAATGTCACCCCCAAAACCCCCAAATACTTAAAATATTATGAAGACCTTTTCAGCTGGATTTTCGCAAAATTGCCACCAGTCTCATATAATTTCGAACAGGAAGAAATATTGAAAAGTGAAACAATATATCAGAACATTTTTGAAAAATGATTTTAAAATTCTATACGACTCTTCAGATTCGGAAGAAACCTAAAGTTTGTTCTACTGTGCAGTTAATCCTCTACTCTTTCGAGAAATTCATGCAAAATGCAGAACTGCATATGATCGTCAGACCGTGTTCACATGTGCGCGGGAAATATTGTGATCGAAAGCAGCCATCTGTTTGATAAAACGACATTTCCCTTTACCCCAACAAAATATCTTTGTGCAAACATCACGCGCCTGCGCACTAAACAGAACAATCTCAAAGAAAATGCACGTTACCAAGTTTCTTCAATCGTATCTTTGGCATTGAAAATGTCGATCTTGCTTCGGCTCCCGTCTACTGTAATAAAGAATTGAGCAATTCGGATTCAAGAGTCCCGGGAATGTGCGTAAGATACAGGGGTGGTGTCGCGTTTTTCGCTCCAGCTGCTCTTTCCGTCGAAAATAGTTAAGTTGGGACGAGAATGGGCTCCCGGGTCGGCCACCGCGAAACGGTGAAACTCGCCAGCGCGGTTACACTTGAACGTGTAACCGTGCATATTGCTTTTCTTCCGTCCATACACACACGCACGCATTCTGTGGTCAAGGGAGAAGTTCGACGCCTCGGGTGATGGTCAGTTAAATGTCATAGTTTTTTGTGGCACGCTTGGCGCTCACTTGGGACCCAAGAGCGGCTGCCTCTCTGATCGCGATTTTCTAAAGAAAATAGAAAACAAAAATTCTGATTATTAGCACAAAATCAAAGACAATATTGAACGAACCAGGAAAGGCGACAAAACAAAAAGTGCTTGAGAGTAGAGTTTTGTTCAAAGCTATAAAAATAAACCCAAAAAAAAGGCCAGGCCATGAAATTTTATCTCACTAGGAAGCTTAAATACGGACTCGCCCAACCTGGCTCTCGTTCGGCGATGACACTTGTCTGTTCGATCTCCGGGGGACTGATTTAATATTTTATTTCGCTTGGCGACTTCATAACCGATGAGTAATGGAAAAAGGGCCAATTTTATTATACCTTCTCTGGCAGCAACCGTGCATCCACGTCTTGAAGTTGCCCCATGGGTCCACCGACTCCTGTCGGAAAATGCCGCTGCTAATCTCGTCACGGCACTCGAAGGCAAACTCACGCAAGTCGCTGCGAGGAAAGCCGTTTTCGTAGTGCATCTGCAAAAGTAAAAAAAACACATCACTGTCAAACAAGACACTGACTGGTACTCGAAAAGGCAGTTAATAACACTTGGTATTAATCTATGGATGGATTACAGTTACACTTCAAAGTTAAATACATTTCCAACGAAACATGATTTTCTGAGAAGACTCTTTTAATTTACAGTGTGAAAGAAAAACTCACTTTGATCGTTTCGTAAGTGTCCATGATGACGGCAATGAACAAGCTGAGCACCACGTAGATGAACAGGGCGATGAAGCTGTACATGTAGATGCGACAGAACCACCACACCAGTCCGGACTTGGCCGATAGAATGGAGAAAGTGGCGTACATGTCGTCGCCGTTGATCAACGAGAAGAGACATTCGGCGGTGGAGCTCAGGCTACGGAACTGCAAACAAACGAAAACCAAAGATTAAAACACCTACCTATAAACAATAGCCACATAACGATAATACGCAACCTCCAACCAACTAACCAACGTAACCTAATAAACCAAAAAGAGAACGCGAACACAAAAGAGTAAACAAAAGTTAGGATCCACTTGGGAAACCTTCGTTTTTTCAACTTTAGCTTAACATTCACCTTTTTTTATTTCACGTATGAATTTATCTTTGCGCATTTGACGTTTCTCATAAGCACCTTTTATAAAATAAAATGGAAGTTGTGCCCGGGGCAGCGCCGGACGAGAAAAGACGAACAAGTTGGCGATAACTCTTCTTACAATAAATAATAGTTTACTAAACTAGAACAACGTGGGAACTGACTATACAGGTCCAAGTGGCGCTCCAGTGGCGCTAATGTGCTCTCTTTGTAATTTGGCACTCTTTGTCGCGACACTCTTTGTAATTTGGCAGCCATCGGATTTGGTCGCACATACCAGTGCGTGCGGTCAATTCCGATGTGCTCTAGTTTTATTTTCAAATTTATTGACAAAACGCAACACCTAGCGACATACCTTTATGTGATAGGGACCTAAAATGAGCCAGCCACAGAAGATAAAACCGCAGTACATCATGATGGCGCACAAAAGGAACCTGAGAACATCTGGAACAGCTCGTCGCATCGTCAGGATTAAAATCTGTTAATCACATTAAAAAATAACTGAGTACCAATCCAGTCAAGCCATTCCATTGCCAACGCTATGAAGCTTCAACTTACATTGTATTTGGGAAAAAATCCCAAGTAGCGCAACACTCCGAGCCACACCAATAGGCTACCCACACCAAGACAAATGCTGCAAGTGGTGTAGAGATCACCGTCGGTCACCTGTATCAACGTCAAAAACAAATTTAGTCTCGCGATTGACACGCAACAAATAGTTAATTATGACCCTGACAAAATAGATTTAAAAATACTTCTTAAATTTGGTCTAAATTCGATACCCTGCTTGAATTCAAATTTAAAATATTTTAAATTCTAATAAAAACATGGATAGAATACCGATGTGTTTCTTAATAAAAAATAAAACAAAATTTATTTCAAAATACTGTTAAAATATAGTATGACGTGGTTATATGTTCTAGGAAATATCTTCAATTACAACAAATTAAATTATAAAACCAGCGAGATCCTTTAAAACACCTGGTGAAATTGTAATTCCTTTCTAGAATGACAAATTTCAAACCACTTGCCTTATTCTCCAGCCTCATTTTAATTATAGATCCAGTGATGATAAAGGCGTCGTTGACGATGATCACCACGTACCATACGTTGAGAAATTCCAGCTTGTCATTCACATTCAAATTCTTGCCAAAGTGTACGCTAAAGAACTTAACCGCTTCCTGTAAACAGATAAACAATCGGGAAATTTATGAAATCCCAACCACGGTACACAAACCCAAATATGGCTGGGCGCATCGTCATTAAGAAATCGCCACCACAATTAAACTTACGTATTTTAATACTTGGGCCCTGAGAATAGCCCGAGAACAGAGCAGGAACGACAAAGCGCAAACAAATATGACGACCGCGTTTAGCGTATTCAGTAGCGCCATTTCCAACGAGTATTTATCTAAAAACAGATGAAAACAATTAGAAAACTGAAATAAGTAACTGCGGACCAGACGTGAGAAATACTAAACATTTTTCTCTAAAAACTAAAAAAAGGATTCAGTATCTCTCACGTCCCATCCTATTTCTATAAATAATTTTTTTTTTGCCAAAGACCATTTTGCTTTATGCTGTCGACTAAGCATGAAGTACGATTGCAACTAATTACGATATACAAGTGTACAACTAAATAAAAAGAAAAATGATTTTTAAAACTGCAAACTGGCATTAATTTGTTCGAAATTGTGCCACCGACTTTTTAATTTAATTTATACTAAATATACTTGCAATTATTTGTATAACTTGTACTTCCAGCATTTTGGTCGAAAAGCAAAAGTGAAAAACTGCATGCCATCTTATCATAAGTCATGCATTACTTAACAGAAACAGACAAACATAACATAACAAGTTAAAAACACAATTAGCGAAAACGACATCAGCGGATAACAAAGTGGACGAAACACCAACACAACACAAAACCGGAAGAGAAACAGACATAACAAATTGGACATAGATAGTAGGACAAATCATATAAATCACCAGGACAATTTTGATAATCTTTACTGGACCACAACGAGAATTCTCATGTTCAGAAACTGGAGGCAAAATTTTAAATCGACAAACGCCAAATCCATAGATTTTGGATTGAAAATCACACAACACAACGCAACATCAAACAAATTTCTAAATTTTTAAAGCAGATCATCAAATTTGTCTTAGCAACGAGTGACGGAATATAAAGCGGACATTCTTACCCGATGCTTTAGGTAAAGATAAGCAAAACGTGTTGCACATAATAAAAGACGAGACATAGGAAAGAGGAGATAGAAGAGGGGAAAATGTAAAAAGAAGAAAGCAGCGTTAGTTATTTTGCACAAATGCCCAACTCACTGGAAAAGCAATGCAATAAAATGAGTAATACAGGTTCAGCTAACAAAATATGTAGAATTATCTCGATAGCAATCAGGAAAGTGTGTAGGTGCTCTTTTAACAAGTGGGTGGTTGGCAAGTGGACTGGAGAGTGAGCGTTAGTAATTCAAGCCCGTGAAAGTGGTAGTGGTGGTGATGTTAATTCCAACCGCCACCGCTGCTAGTCTAGAGCGCGCGCGCGCGCGTACGCAAATTCATCACGCGTACCATCGTGATAGTGTCCGCTATCTTTGGTTGCATTGATCGCCGTCAGACATGTACTTTGGCTAGCGCCCTCCGAGAGATTCCTCACGCAGTCTTGATAAAGAGAAACGTACGAGTATAATGGATTATGCGTTGTGGTGGTGGTGGTGGTACCGACGATGGGGGAAGATGGTCATCAACAAATTAGCAGGTGAATAGAGGCTTTTTAAAGAGTTCTCGGTTCAACTTTAACAATACTATGTCGGCAAATATATCGTTAAAATGTCGCGCGCGAGTAAATAAAACTCAGCTTTACCTAATTTTATCTAACGGAGAACAACCTCGCCAGCTCGTACTCCAGTTTTCCAAGGTTTCGGTTCCCTGTGTTTAACATTCATCGTCGATTTTCACACATTTTTCGTCTATGGCTATTTTAAGGCGCTGCCTGATACAGGCGTCACTCGAATCCTATGATTTGTTTTTTTTTTATTTTCTCTGTTAGCTTACGCCCCCTCGAAAATAGACCTCTGGAGATTGTGTACAATTATTATGCTATTTGCGCTTTCGATTCATTCAGTCTTCGCATGGAATTAATTTACTTTTTCCTAATTTTATAAATTCAGGATTTATTCACATCACATTTAATGCATTTTCTAAATAGCGCGCTGGTTTTTAGTTACTTTTCTTCTTTAATATATATATGTGCGAATGCAAGGCTGGAAACATAACGTGTACCTCTTTGTGAACTAGCGACAAATTTGGACAAAGAAACAAATCTATAAAACTGAATTTGGCCGTCACTAACTGGCGCGCCAAAATTTCATTAAAAAACACAATTTGTGATCGGTATTAAAATATTTTTTGTGGACTAAAAAAATGAAAAGTGAGAATAAAAACGATATCAAAATGTAGTTTTGCTGTCTCGCTAAGTCTATTTGAAGAAAAAAACTCAAATTATCAAATTAAAGTGTCTGTATAATACATCAAGTTTTAGTTGCCTCGCACTGAAATTAAACATACCTGTCCTTTACGTTTCGGGGGACAGGGACACTATATGTGAATCGTTTGACATTTAAAATAATATTTATTCCATTTGGTGGAAGCATTGGCTCAAGCGCTTTACAAGTCGTGTCTGATGATCAGTAAATCTAAGCAATTAGGGCTGGTAATAGTTAGTACAGCGTGGGTCTCCCATTCCCATAGTTTGAACGCTACAATAAATTTAATTTCGTACTGTCAGAACAGCGTTGTTTAAACTCATATTTTATAGTGCTAGCTGCTTCAATATTTCTACTCTACAGATACAGCGAAAAGCAATTATTATAATTTGAGTCTCTTGCGGTTTGTTTGTTCACGGTTATGACAGTAAGAGTAGACGAGTAGAGCAGGTGGTACGACCGGATTAGAATTCATGTCTTAAGTAGACGAGACGGTAGAGTTGGTCAAGAAAGAGTAAACGAAGTCTGTAGCAAGTACGGTGGTAAGGTTTGACACAGACAGGGAGATGACATCGAAAAAGAAACACAATGGCGGACCTGACTCCGAACGGAAAAGCGTGTTCCCCCCCGGCAATTCGACGATCAGCTGGTACGTACCACCGTAAACGACTGCTCCCTGACAATCGAGCCAGTCCGAGACAAGTTCGAGGGAGACCCTAGCCTGCCCGTCGTGATCCTGATCATCAAACAAGACCTGCGTGCAGCCGTGTGGAGGGAGGGAGAAAGCATTTTGACGTCAGCAATCGGGTGCGCGCTCGTCACTTACCGGTGAACTCGACGTTGCCGTGACAGTGCAACTTCAGGGGGACCATGTCCAGCGCCAGGCGTAGCACCCCGTCCTGATTCTCATTGTCAAACCGGACCTGCGGGTGTCGCCGACGGGAGAGCAGTGGCCGCAGCACACACAATAAGGGGAAGAGGAACGGGAGACAGGGGGAAAAAAGTCGGAAGAGAAAACGTCACACAAATTCGCATGAATAGAATTCGTACTGAGAGTGATAGTCTGAGCCCCAAGAGTATTGCGACTGTAGAAGTCGAAATTTTCAATATATAATTGTTCCTTTTATAATAACATACATTTGAAATACGAAATCCTTATTTATTTCGTATTTTTCATGTTAACAGTTTTGAATGACCGGTTACGACCATAGAATCTCCTGTAGTGTAATTTATTTCAGTTAATTCTGTGTTCCTACTCTGTCATTCCGAACCATTCGAGGGCGACACAAATTCACCAGTACCCCAGAATCGAATAAACGAGAGCCTGTGCCAGGAGTCGAACCCAGGACGGTCGCACCACCAAGTTGGCCTCTCAACCAACTGGGCTGCGACGACTCGCATGCACTCATGCAATGGCGAGGTGTTTCTAAAAAGGTGTCATCGCAGAGAAAAATAGTCATCCTTAGACGAAAGATGTGAATTGTTAATCTAAACTACAAAATTTGACGTACTTTTAGATATACTGTATATTAATTTAGAGAATTAATAAAATATCAGAAAGGGTTTTTTAATATTATCTAAGCACAACACATTTTGCATGTCTTGTAGCAACAACCTCAAATATTAATTGTTACCGGACTGGAAAATTTTGAATTCAGATTGCAAATTAAGGAAAATGTCAAATTATTAGCAAACTTGTGCATCTTGGCCGAAAGGAAGGCTTGAGATATAAAATAGTTTTTGAAAACACCACAAACACAGTTGCTAAAGATTTGAAATTCAACATTGAAGATATACATAATAAATTAATATTTAGACACACAATACACAAGAAAACTAAGAATTACTTTACAATGAGCGATATGCCCAATTATGTATGGAAATAATTAACCAAGCCAGGTTCTAAAACACCGATATCGTTTCCATTTCCCTCATTACATTTTAGGGTCGAATAATTATAATTACCGTCACATCGAGCTGATAACAATCCGGTGAATCGAGTGGCTCCAAGGCTTTCAGAAGAATATATCGCAAGCCGAAACTCACTTCAACATTAATTAACCTTGATAGAGGAGCAAAAATTGAATTTTATTTAACGGTTGTACCAGTTGTACGTTGGGCACATGACTTGCCTGCTTAACACAACTTTACCTTTCGAAAATGATGGAAAAATTGTGCTTCGCAAAGTAGTCCAGACTGTTAAAACTATCTGGTTTCGAGCCGTTAACAGGAAATTC
Source organism: Mycogona germanica (assembly GCA_034698785.1). Lineage (NCBI taxonomy): Eukaryota > Metazoa > Arthropoda > Diplopoda > Chordeumatida > Chordeumatidae > Mycogona > Mycogona germanica. The sequence goes on along the minus strand of JAQGBY010002619.1, from coordinate 10,051 downwards.
CGGTATAACATCCAGACACACTTTTAAAACAAAATAAACATAATTTAGCTGCAAGTTTTTCTCGATGTTTGGCCGCATAGCCAAAAATCAGATTAAGGGGTTCCGTTTAATGTTCAAAATTCAATCTCAAATAATTCCACTAAAAATAAGTTCCAAATAAGCATGACAAATAAAACCAATGAGAAATAAAATTAATAAACTGCAATGCCGAACGAAAAAAGACAAACAGAGTGACGAACTTCAAAAATATAACTAAGTGTATTAAATATTATTTTTGGAGCTTGCCACTATGTTCGTCTTTTTTCGTTCGGCGCTGTCCCGAGCACAACCCATATCGTTTTTAGCACATAACTGAAACTCAAAAAGCATAAATATCGATACTCACTGAACCATGTCCACCAAGATAAATACTCACATTTTATAGGTTCACTATCAAAAATGAAGCTCTCGTTGAATCCGAATATCACAGCTTTCTTATAAATGGTCTTGCATATCTTCACTGGCGCGAGACTCGCATTTGGATGAACGTAGTCGTAGGAGCCGATGGCCACTTCACGTATATCAGTGTACTGTAAATAGGTTTGTCTCAATAAATGAACGAGTCCACAAACTGGACAAACAAAGACACTTGACATTACGTTATGCCCTTATTTCAATTTAAATACATCAATTGAAGCAATCAGGACTTCTTGGCATTAATTATGTCCTTTCATATTGTAACATTTACAGAGGTAACAAACTAGAAGATGACATGTTACAGTAATTCTACCAAGAAAAATAACTAGATTGCAATCATCCTAATGATCCCAATGATTGTTATTGATTATACTGAACCAGAACAATATTTAATTTTCATGACACAATTTTTTATGTTTCACAACAATCAAAGCTCGGGAATTGGTGTTATCAATTTTTCTCGCAATTGTAGACAAACAATTGCACCAGACAAAGAAAACATTATTTTGATCTTGTTTGCTTATCAAATTTGTTTGACGTCTTATTATTTCTCGAAACAGATTTCATACTTCATCACATGGCCCATATTTCACCCATAGTACTTCGCTTCGCCGATATTACATTGTCAACACCGTCTTGTGGATTATGATATCTTTGGCGAACAGCTATTTGGTAGAAGCATGAACGCACCTAATTATACGTCAAATTGACCGATATAGTTACTGGCGCGAAGCATTTCCTTCAGTCCAAGGCCAATAAACACAAGAGTGCATTAGATTGCCATTTAAGAAAAATGTGTTACAATTCGCACAAACGAGATATTTCTGTATAACACAAATGTCAAGCAAAGAACTTGCATACAGTCACTTGCATGTAGTCACATGATACAGTAGTTCAAGGTAAGCGTTGGTGGAGGCTGAAAACAAATCTGCCCTTTGAATCTCTGATAACACAAATAATAAAACGAGATAGCCGAAAGATAGGAAGCGCGTAAATAAAACAAGTGTTCTCATGAATTATTTAAGAAATTAATCATCGATTAACAATCACTGTTATAACTACTCGCTCAAAAACGTAATTGCCAAAAATGACCCGCACAAAATCAGCCACTGAGATATTAATCGAGAAATAAAAAATTATCTAAACCTACAACCTACAAGCTAGTAGTAATTTTAAAGTGATAAAATTCGAGAACTTCGCATATTGTTATCAGGCTTGGTCTTTTGAATGAAACCTTAACAATGATTGATCCATATTGTACTTGCAAATTTTTAAAAATCATAGTCTTAATATAATCAACAATTTAAACAAAATCGCGCGGCCTTAACCTAGTAAGAAAATCGTCATGTTTTACTTTCCTAACGACAGCAGGATGCAATCCAGTACCCTGGTGACTCATTAAACGACCGCTTTGGATGCAAGTGCAGCCGTTTCTTTGACGTCACATTGCAGGGAAACTAAATTTACTCATCACACAGGATATAAGGAAATTTGTAGTTACAAAAAACCGTTAGGTTGCAAGGTGTTTTGCAACAGTTACCCTGATACAGTAGCATAACTTTTTCACGACTAAGATTTTGCAAACCAGTATGCTAATTCTTTTCTAGCAATACAGCTACCTAAGTTAAGGCACCTTATTTTGAAAATATTCAAGTCTAAATAAACGTACACCTAGGACATAGACGACACATTATATTTGAAGCAACACGAATATCAAATCTGACGAAAAGGCACAGAGGCCGACACCGCCAAAATGGGTCACGGAAGTTGCAGTTTAAAAATTAATGATATAAATGAGAAAATATTTTTATAAAACCAATGCAATCGTCGTTGCCGATTGGATTGGATTTTCCCAAGACAAATTGGAAGTCAGATATCTGGTAACTTAAAATAAACCTCAAACAATAGTTTCCAACTCATGTTGATCCAGACAAAAAGCATTCTAGAATCATCGCGTGTTAAGATAATTGATGGTGTGACTAACACAACCAACATTTAAAGTCCAGCACCAGGACACTCGTTCTTGGATCGCTCAACAGCTCATCACATTACTTCTAAAATTTCAGGCAAAAAAATGACCTTGTGATTCTGAGTTAGTCATTATAAAAGATAAAAAATACAAAATACACCGTGGAAGAACTGACCAATAATTCGAAATTATAATCATGCAGAAATACGCTATGAACAGATCGCCTGACTCACTAATGAGTTTTAAAAATATCACCTTTGAAATTTGATATAATCACGGTGTGTTATGCGTCCAGATGATGCCCATGTTTTCAACAACTATTTACAAACTTTCAATGAACTACATCCAATTTACCAACACGAGGTACGTGTAACACCTCAGACCCGACTACAGGCGTTCTGTACCCCTCATGGTGCTTTGGCACTATGCGAAGGGCACGTCCATTACCCGGGGATCGAAATTTTCGAGAGCCCGCGCCGGGAATCGAGCCCAGGGAACGTTGAGCCACGGTTAGTCGCAATACCGACTGGGCTACGACGAGTCGTACTTCACTAATTACCCTTACGAGACCTGCACGTAATGAACTTAAGATACCGACGCTCTTGGAAACTTACCCTCGAAACTATGTAGTCAATGTGGTCGTGAAAATCCAACTTTGTATAGACGGCGTACGGACCTTGGCTGGGCGGATAGGCCTCCACCTCTCTGGACGCGTCCCAGTCTTTCAGGAACAGGTGGCTTAGAGCTACCTTATTGTCCTCGTAAAAATTGATGTGCGAGTAGCGAGTTGATCCAAATAGGGTCAGCTGAAACCCACAGGATAAAGAATGAGGCAGTGACGAATTGTGACCGACTGCAGAGTCCTGAACTGAAGTCGCAAACTCAGGTTAGTTTCCACCGTTCAATTTTATGTCTACCGGCAGCACACATACCTGCACGGTGATGAAGATGATCTTGACGACCTGCAGAAGCAGCTTCCAGGGAAACTGCTTCCGCGCCTTCCACTTTTCGATGGGATTCATGAAGAAGAAGCGCAGCTTGCGCCGCATGCTGTCCACCATGAGCGGCGAGTAGTTGGGCCGCTCATTCACCACGATCATGGGCACGCGCCGGGGCAGCATGCCGTTGTCGGTGGTCAGGTCGTCCTGAATGTTGCCGTTGTCCGGATCCGGGCGCAGCTGCAACAGGGGGTCGTCTTCTGTAAGGTAAACAAATCATTTTATTTTTATTAATATTGAAGAGGCGAAAATAGTTAAAAGTTTGAAGAAACCGATAACAGAATTTCGCTGACAAAGCTGCACGGATTTTCCAAAATTGTTCAAGCTGCACTATTCGATTCAACTTTATTAGCAGGTGGGAATACTCGTAAACTAGGAACGAAAAATATGAAGTCTGATTGATCCTTGCGGAAGGAGTTACGACAATTTTTTTTAATATCATTTAAATAAGGTTCATAAATTCATAAACTCAGAAGTTTATGAATACTAAGGTTCATAAATTCAGAAGAAAAAACTACAGTTTATAACGCAAGCTAAAGAAACGCAATTCAATATTACGCAAAATAAATCAATAAGCTTTTACCATAAAATCGTATAACCGACAAAGTAAAAAATAGCACACAAACTGCTTATGTTTGTAAGCGCTGAAAGAGCAAAGTACGACATAACAAGTGGTATTTAACAACGTATCACGAATTAATAAAAATAATTACAATGACTAATAAAACATGAGCCCAAGGATAAAACAAATAGTTTTGACTGAAGTTGCCAAGCTAATCATTCGCCGCTGAATCAAGTTTGCAAATTTAAGCTCCAACCTGCAAAACACTTTCCAACGGGAACCGTCATGACCGTTCGACAACACCGAAACAGAACCAATAACAACAACACGAATGAGATTTTACAAAATGGCGTCGCTTCTATGTTCGGGAATAGAAAAAGGAGCCCGCATGTCACGAGTGCGCCACACACTGGCATATAATTGATGTCGCCGAATTTATCTAGATTGGTGAACAGAGCGACACTCGAGGGTGTTTTGCAGGGGGAGGGGGTGTTTTGCAGGGGGAGGGGGTGCTTTGTGGGGGATCATTTGAGCATGTGACTACCACACGCCCTCCAAATAAACCCAACTGGGACACACAACGGAGTATCAAAGTTCAAAAGTGGATTACTTATCAAAAAAATATATTAATATTCTCCCAAAATACTGTTTTTTTAATATATAATTACATATGTTGGTCATTTTTCTTACAGCAGTTAATATTTTGTGGGTGGGTGGGGAAAGGGGATAGGGGCTGGCGATGGGCAAGGGTCGCATCCTGTCCAAACCTCCCAAAAATGTGTTCCGAATAAGTGAGTCGGCGTTATCCGATAAATTCAGACTGTCCCGAATCGATACAAGCGCTAACGAACCTCGACAAAAATACATGTTTGTGTATTAAAGTTGAAGGTTACAGAACAGGCAGTGATTCATGATTCAGCAGTCTATCCGTTGTGCTGCTACAAGATCTTAAACAGGAACGGAAATAATTCCGTCCTACGCATTGTGACATGCACACCTTGTAGTGAAAACATACAAATTTAATATTCAGAAAGCGAATAGCAGCAAAATATGCAAAAAGATATACATTTTTAAACTGAGATTCAATGTCCAAATCTATGTGAAATATTTTCCAACCAAATAAGCACTCTGAAAACAAAAATAATATTCTACTCAGACCCGACTTAACACAACTCATCAGTCAAATGAGAAAACGAAGTGCTGCAATTGTAGATGAAGTAGAAAATAACAACTGAAAGTGTGTAATGTGCGTGTATACGTGTAGAAAGTAGAATACCTACTTATTAATGAGTCCATTTGAGCATTCACATGGAAACGAGGACGCCACGTTACGAATCAAAATGCCTCCATTTGAAACAAAATGCCCGCATAAACAATTCGTACTCATCGACACCGAAACTCAACAAGACAACTGGATATGCAGGCTGTACTGGCGATCGACGAGCTCAACGACCATCAATGCTGATCATGAGCACCAACGAACGCCAACAATATTTAGATTTTTCTGCCCAGCCACCACTCCACCTTGTCAGACATGTTAGTGTAGAAGACACAGCTGCCCAGGGACTTTTTTTATTATCTCGAGTTCATGAAACCATTAACTCACTACTGACGACTCTGTCCTTATATCACAATTTTCCTTTATAGACAAGATACAATTGCACAACATAGAGAAAAAACTGGATGGTCAATAACCCGTTGCGATCCGAACCAAACACAACCCCGAACTCGACTCTCCGCCAAGGGTTCACTTCGTGAAACAAGACACTCACATTTTTTGGGGGGAAAAGGGTGCCCGGAATAGCTTGAAAATTGCGGAAGCATAAATAAAAAAACATTTACGATTTCAAAGATAAAGATTTTTGTTAGCGTAACTAATACTTTCTGACAATCATAATCTTTGAACCAAGTCCAGTTGTCAATGCCCACTCAATAGCTCATCATAAAAATAAAATTTGTTTTGGAACTGCAAACTCCAAAGATCTAATTTACTTATACAGCACAGTAACAGCAAATGCATTAATAACTTCAATAAAATATATATCTTAGGATTACTACGGCCTCTAGATGTGTGATTGTGATAGGGATAGAGCCGAACGAAAGACAAATAGAGGGCGAACTCAATAAATTGTATAGTAAAGATTAACATGCACGCACGAAGGTTATTTCGAAATAATTATTTTGTGGAGTGTATTCCCAAAAAAACATCTCTCATATATAATACCTTAACCAATTTATGAAATTGTTTGGGTGTTTGCGACATTGTTTTATTCTGCCTTTAATTACAATACAATACGTTCACTGAATTCCATTTTAAAATAAAGTTTTTATCATTCAGAACTGTAAGCGTTTAATATCATTAACAATAAGGAATATGAATCGAGCGATGGCTATTACAGGCAGCGCCTTAAAATAACCATTCATGAGAAATATGTAAAAAGTCGACGATGCATCATGTCTAATATGTCGAATGAAATTTCTTAAGGTGTTGGCCGGATCCGAAACCACGATACGGGCATTGAAGGCAAGCACGCTAACCACTACGCCACTCGACACTTTCATAAACCATTTATGAAGTAAGTAATAACGACAATTATTCACAAAATACCGAGTGAATAAAATATGACCAATGCAACGAATAATCCAAAACTATATATCGTAAATTCAACAAATACTACAAATACTCATGCTTATCCTTTCCATAAACAAACAATTTTTTTACGAACCAAGTCGCAAAAAAAAATCATTCTGTAATTCAATCCTAGTAGTGACACTTGTGAAATATTGTTTGATTTGGACAAAAAAGTAGTTGCGCGGTGTCACCCGGTAACGATATCCTCCTCTACACTGTACGTGTATAATACGTGTCGCAATATAACCTTGTACCGATTATTTGTTGCGCATGCTGCTCGTTGTCAGTCACAATTTATCAAAAGTGTAATGGACCCACATAGAAAAATTGTTTATCAAGTGCACCGTGTGTGTTTTCAAATTCCAAGATGAACTCCTGTATAATAGTTAACTCTTGATTCTGTACATGTTCAAAATTGGCCCAACACAAACCTAATCCTAAATTTTATTCTTTTGAAATTTGCCTAAAATTACAAAACTACAATAAATTCAATAAAATATTAGAGTAATGAGCGACCATTTTATAGCTGTAGTGAGCAAGATAAAACTTATTTATCAAACTAAAAATAAGAATTACACTTTACAGGGAGGAAATTCGAAGTATGACGTTGAAAGCGGTTTACAGGCAAAAGAAAAACAAATTCAGCATTTATTTTTATTTTTTTTAGTAGGGACAAATAACCCAGTAACTTCCCACTCCTAATGAGTGGGGATGACGCCGACCACCCCAAGCACGGACAAATCCATTTGCTATTTTATCAAAAGAACAAAGATTGCTGAAAGATTTCCCAAAGGGTAACCTTATTGGATATCCTATTTTAAAAATGAAGAATGCAAGCAATTCTTATCGGTACCATTCCAGCCAGCTGTTGCTACTTCGGTAGACGACAATTTCGCCCCGCCAGCATCATCCTGATAAAATTATCCAGGTGGCCCCAAGTGGGATTAAACGAGTACTGCACTCACGATCATACAAATCGGCGCATACAAATAGAAAATCAGCCCATATGCCACGGGCAATAAAAAAATATGCAGCACCACAGACGGCTGTATTTACTTACCATTGTTGTTCATGATTATTTTCTCTCAAAGAGCAACGAAATATAGCGAGCAGAAGGGAACGCCAGACCCGAGCGCCAAACACGAGAGAGCCACGGAGTCCCGAAATATGTGACGAATCCTCACGGACATCCAAGTGCGCGCAACATTTGGCCACCGAAAATAAAGTGATAACGATAACCTGACGTAACGTCATCAACAAAAGACAAACAAAACTTCCTAATCTGAGAGAACAGCCCCCCGCAGCGTCTTGTTTGTGAAATGCTGCGATGAGAGGCCAACTTGGTAACAGCTGAATCAGCAGATGATATTTGTAGGGGTTTGGCGACCACTTTGGATTTTCAACCATATCGCTAAATGCAGTGACCGCCCCGACAAAAGAGAATAAATACAATAACAATTAATTTCGAAAGTCCACGAGACGGAACACCTAAGGTCATCTTATCAACAAAAAAAAGTTGAAATGATAGGTTACTTATTAGTAATTATGAGGGACAACCACCCGAAACTTGGTTTGTCAAATATGATCGATACTTTCGAATCCGATTAAAACTTAATTCTTTACAGGCTTGTTTATTTTTTGCACGGTTTATCATTTTATCATCGTCTCCGCCTCCAGTCACGTTAAATTGTATAAGTCAGCTATAGGTAAACCGATTCCAGATCCAAAACACAACCCTTTTATCAGTAGACAGACTAACAAACAGAAGAACCATAGAACAGTCATTCTCTCGCTTAACATACGCAATGTTTTTGGGGCATCGGCCCCTAAAACCCCTAAAACGTTGCAATGCGCAACTGTCTGAAAACCAAAACGTTCACCTAAAATTTGGTTAAGTGTGCGACGACAATGTCATTTGACTTCGGATAAAAAAGGAGAAAATTCCTTTGTATTAACCAACATAGATGCCTAAGCACCATGAGGGGTACGTAACGCCTGTAGTGCGGTTGACTACCGTTGATTGAGCAAAAAAAAAATAATAATTCGCGAGGATATAGGCTAGGTGAGTGAGCCGGAGCAGCTGTTGTCAATGTCACCGACTGTCTAGCTGGATACAAAGCAAATTTGCCAGCTCCAAACAATGAGGCGCAACATGTCGAATACATGCCACGCCGAACGCCATAGACGGGTTGCATGGTTTACAGCCATCAAGTTTCCGTTTCAGGGAAAATTGATAACACAAATCTTTTGATTTGTGATACCCTCATTTTATAGGATACTGGGAATGTGATTCGTCTCGCTTAAGAGTGGGAACTTTGGTCACCGCGTAAAGAAACACACAACTTGAAATTCTTTTTCTTATTGCTATGACTAAACAGTCATAGCAAAAACCGCAAAGTGTGAGAATTTTAAAATAGAATTCACGATTCATTTAAATTTTTTTGTCATTTATTTCTAACCAACTGTAGCAATTGACACTGTCGCCCACATAAGAGTTTGTTGCACATTGGTTAGGCTACTTAAAATTACTGCAAAATGTGGAAAATTTCAGCTTAGAAAAAACATTGAAATGAAATCATGACAATTGAAACATTAGCTTGAATAAAAAGGAAAATAATAAATTATTTAAGTTTTTCTTGTGCTAATTAACAGTCTAAACAGTGTAGAAAATAAAATATTTAAACGACAGGAATCGGAAAAGTAAAATGAAAAGAAACTACATATGTAACAACAAAAAAACGGTTACCTCGTGAAACAAAACAAGCATTAAAAGTGACATTGAAATTAACTTGTCTATTTCACTCACTTCGATCCAGACGTGACCGCTAATTTAAAAGTTGACACTAATGAGACCAAACTACAACGCACTTTTGCAAATGTACCAAACGAACCCTAATTCATGCTAACGCAAAAAAATGACATTGAATGAATGATCTGCATCAATTCGGCATTGTACAGTGTAAGGGTGAATTCGAGACAGCATCGAAAGAAAAAGACGAACACGAGTGACGGACTCGTCTTTTTATAATATTTTACTACTATTTTAATTTGAACTGGTAATTGCGAAAAATACAGATTGTATTTTTCGCACAATTAATAACAAAATATGAAAACGTTCATCAAATGGAATGAAATTTAGCAATAGCTTTCTATTTAAATTGAAATAGTGCACGTGCAACTGCATGACGTGATCATTCCAATTCTTGAGGTCCAAAATGGCTTTTACAGAAGAGCAAAACGCGATTTTTTAAAACGTAAAACGAAACATTTCTGTGGCAGACAATCTCTGAAAGAATTTCCTAATAAAAACAGGACGCTTGGACAAGCTTTTGATCAAAACTAATGAATTTCGATATGCACGACTCGTCGTGGCCCAGTTGGTTTAGTGACTGACTGTGGTTTCGGCGGTCCCGGGTTCGATTCCCGGCGCGGGC
>JAQGBY010002618.1:0-22206 GCA_034698785.1 Mycogona germanica | reverse complement strand
TATGCAATTTCATTGAGCCGTTCTGAAATTTTGCTCTGCACACCAAAATCCAATTCTTTGTTTTATAATATAGGATAATGAAATTTTCGCAGAATCGGATGCAAGAAACAAATGGAAATCATGTGTTATGTTTAGCGGGCGGTTCTATACACAGTTAATATCACAGTTAATATGTGGTCTATTGTCCCTGGAATTGGGCGAATTGTACCGTTTTTTTCTGTTCATTGCACGTACCTCAAAAATCATATTCCACTCTCCAACCCTCTCCGTTTAATACGCCTAATTTCGTTTAGGTCTCTCTATTTCTACTTCTTCAAAATTTCTTTCTACTTCTTTTCTTAATTGTTCACGGGGAAGAAGTAGAAAGAGAGACCTAACAGAATTAAAAATATGCTGCTTTGTCTGAATTGAATGTTGTATTCATATGTGTAAGCACATGGCCTCAAGAGGTGATTCAGAGCAGAATTCACCTCGGCTTGAGGATCTATCCTATAACCCAAGGTCTGTGCAAGTGAGTTCATCCGTGTCTTCGCACTGCGTGGAACTTTGCAAGATCAGCGGGACGTTAAGTCGAGATGAGTTGACGAACGATACAAAGGCTTCGAGCGAATTTCATTCAATTAAGCGTTGCACCGCACGTCAAACGATGCATGCAAGTCGAAAGAGCGACGATGAAGCGGGATAATGGGGGACACATCACATATGGCAATATATCAACAATTACTTTTTCTTGAAGAAGGACACCCTCGAATAGGTTAGGAAATAGGCGCATAAGTTGAGCGGCATTTTATAATGCACTCATTCACCAATGGCATCACGATTCCAAGGAATGTGGAAGTAGTTTCGATTACAATGTACCTTAAACAAGCAATCGTAATGAGATCCATTCACAGCATCAAACTCGATGCTCCATTTTATACATAATTGAGTTCATTGAAGTTTAAAAGAAAATTAATTAAGCCAATTTAAGCACAAAATACCACCTATTTGCGCGAGTCCAATGATCTGCCTAGCATAAAGACAATCGCGAATAAAACTTTGAATCTCCCGACGCTACCATAATTGCTTCCCGTCAACTTGAACTCTCCAAAGGTTTAAATTAGAAAGCCATTACAACCAGCATCATCATCACAACCAACTGCGCAAAACTCCCTCACCTTTACCCCCGGGTACAAACCGGAACTAACCGATGGGTCTCGCGAAGACAGAGAAAGAGAGAGGCCACGCGGAACCAATCGCAGTCAAGCTAGGCGAAATGACGTCACGCTACGGACAAATACAATTCTAAAACTCGGTATTTAACAAATATCGGTGTACGTGGTGGTGGTGGTGGTGGTGGCCATGTTGCCTGCGCCGCGCGACCTTCTCGCCCAGCTCGTATAGACACAGACTGGCTTAATGTGCCGCGTTCCGTTTTAATTACCATATTTAGTGTGTGTATTTAGGCGTGGGCCAACAATTTATTCCGCCGTGCCACACACAAGGCACGCACAATGCAAATGGGCGGATTTTGGAAGGGAGGATTCGAAATTCAAGCGCCTATCTTTCTATCCGCACCCAGCTTACGCGCATAAATAACCACCTCATCACCAGACGCCATACAACGTGATGCAACGCCGCCAGTCTTCGTGACGAGATTAAAAGCGTAGAAGCCAGATTATGCTGATTTAATACGGGGGTGGCCACCGAACGCGGTCGTTTTCAGGACAAACCAAAATAAGATACTTTATTTCGAAAACAACAAGTCCTGGGCTTGGGGAGCGAGGGGAGATGTGTCGCAGGCGCGACTCAACTTCTAAGCTCGACACCTAAGCTCCTTAGCTTATTCGAAAAAAATTAAATAGATCAACCGTATTTCCATGCGCCGAGCACCGGACACTGACTTCATCAAGCGAATAAACCCAGGCAAAACCTTTTGCATATGCCAACGGGGGGTAAACAAATTAAATCAGTGGGTTTCTTTTGATAAAATAAATTATGGCTGGTTGACTGATAACAGCGAATTCACTTGTTAGTCTACATCCGGAGTTCTTTGGCACGAACGTTATGTGGTTCCGCGTCCGCAACAAACGCTCGCGCGATTCGCTATTCAGAGTACTGTATTTCCTTTCTCTTGAGCCACACGTCGACTACATTTACGTTGGACTGCCTAACATATATTTACGCTACGGTTTATTCAATAATTACGCACATGTATGTATGGTTGGGGTGAGGGACGAGGGCAGGGGCGACCACTAAGTTCTTCTCTAAACAAACCGTCCTGCCGCATCAACTCCTAATTCTAAATAGGTTTTTGTGTAGTTTCATCTGGCGCCAACACATTTGTCATTACATTGTACATTCTCTGTTACAATCAGAAAATGGCAATTATACGAGAATTTATATACATTATTAAGGGGGTTGTACTACCTTGTATAATATAAATTACTACAAATTTTAATTCAGTAATACCACACGTAATGGAATGAATCGCAATGTTTGGGCGATCCTCTTAAGACTTGTGGGTACTGCACGCACATCGAAATGGTGCTTTTGCGTTTTCATTAGCTAAATAATTAAATTTTTGAGTCAGTAATCTTAACAAAAATAATTTCAAAATTTCCAGAGTTTTATGAAGAAAAATCTGTATACATAGAAAGGTAATTATTTTTTTAATGTAATTTATTTGGGATCAATCATTTTTAATTTTTGATTGTTCACCGCTAAGTCCAGCCTATTTTGTAATTGTGAAATAATGAGCGACAAATCGAGACAAGAAAAATTTCTTGAAATTAATGCAGTTATCAAGAAAAGCTATCGATTAGAAATGGCAAAAGTTGAACGAATTTTCGAAGATCAAAGCGAGCTGATAGACAGGGGGGAGCTTTTGAAGGCGTACTTGCCCGCAATGCACGTATGCGCTGCCTATTTGCTAGCGAGTAAGGAGCATGCAATATAATTTCTTTCGTTACTGTACATTTCGGATTATGCCGCTAAACTATCTAGCTTTGTGTTTTTATTTAGAGTAGGAAACGGCTTGATCGCCAACAGAGAGCAGCTACCATTATAAAATTCGCTTTCACGTTACTCCATTAATCTACAGGCGCAGACGTTCAGCAACCGAGGTATGCAATTTGACACGAAATTATTTTTTGTTTGTTTTAATGTCCTCCTGAGACATGCGCCTCAGACCACTCTTCCGAGATGAGTGAAAATTTCTAATCGAACGCCGACAGAGGTCTGAATTTTGGCGATTATTATTGAGAATCGATACTAACTCATTAAAGTTTATATTTCGAGTTATTGAAAAACTAACCGGTTGTCTCCTCATCTGGCTACGATCGATGGTCATGAACTTAAACGAGCGTATATCAAATTGTGTCCAAACAATTTGAGCCCATAACGAATATCTTCCGTGATTGGCGGAGCCCTGGAACAAGCTACGAACGTCGTCGATTTGTGTGGAACACACGTCTAGCCATACATTTCCATCCTGGCGCTGACGAATTGTCGCCGCCGCACCAATAAACAAAAACGATGAAGGTGGCGTTGCAGGCGCCGACGCACGCGATATAAGACTCGAGACATAATCTCGACTCAGAATAATGATGTGAAATACGCGTCGCCGAACACAAAAAGCGACCACACTGTGTGTATATAAATCAAAAGAGAAAATGGGCTCTTTTTAACCATTCCGTAGGCGTTCTACCCTCTCTCCCTGCGCCACCTCGTCACCTCCTCTTTCTCTAAACATCCGCCACCAACAACCCCACCCCCAACCAACCACCATGTCGTTCACACAGCACGCTCTTGTATATACAGGGTTTACAGGCGTCGTCTCTTAAATGTTGGTGTTTTGTAAAGAAAGCAGGGACACACACACAAAAAAAATCCCGCCGACTATTGTGTTACATATGCAACGACGGCATCGTAAATTCGAGACCCGTCGTCTGCAGCCCAGATGAGAAGCGAAGAAAAAAGCGTTACAGGCCTGAAACGCTATTGGTTGCGCCTTGACAGGGCCGCCAGCACAAATCGCGGACCCACCACCCCACCAGGGCCACCATTTCTTTACAGTATTTATTTTTGCATATACCGACACCATTGAGGCCTGTTTACCAACCAAACACTTCCTATTGATGGCGAACGCTTTATGTTCGAAAAACCAGCGACTAATGCAAAGGAACGGAACAGAGAGAACGAGAGAGAGAGAGAGAGAGAGAGAGAAAAATGAAGGAAAGTGGAAACAGTAGCGCTTATATTTAACACCTCATCTACTATTTACCGTAAATCTCAGGGCAGCTGGAAAGAGTCAGGCAAGACAGTCGTTCATCTCGGCACGATTCCTCAATTTCTTTTTAAAAAGAAGATACCTACAATGTACAACAGGAAATAATTAAATTACTGTCTTTCAGGGATTCCAACAAAGGAGTTGCCTGCCACTCCATATATTTTGACAGACTCTGTTGAACTCTTCAGATATTTTACGATGTTACATTATTTGTCAATAATACAATTCCCTTCGTGACAGAAAACGTTTCCAATGTTTAAGTGCATATTGCAGTTCCTAGTTCTAGCAGTGTTCCAATTTTTTTTAAAAACAGGAGGCAACAACAAAGTTAAGAACAAAAAAGGAATCAACCATTAAGAAATCAACGTATACATGTAGAGTTTTTCGTAGTTGAATTGAAACATTAATTGTGGCGTTTAACTTTCCCACAATCCCGCTCCCTTGCGGTGTTGGACGCTCTCGTGCAATGGCTGATTGTAATTTTTGCGGCGCTCCTCGGGCGCTCCAGAAGCGCTCTTTCCAACCTCGGGACGTGCGCGACCCTCCCGTTATGCAAGTGACAGGCCACGGTTCGGCCCCATTGTGTGTTGCTCGGTCTTAATCGAGGCGCGCGGTCACGCAACAATAGGAAAACGCACCCTTTATGTTTTTCGAAAAACACTTTTGGCACGGGAATAAAGAAAGAGCTCTTTTCGTCGGCTGGAACGCGCGCCCGCATTTAAGCTCACGACAGCAACTTTAACCCGATTTGCCCAGCGCACAACGTGAACATATCAGAGGGGGGGGGGTGACTGAAAGATTGTCATTCATGCCTTTTTGAACATTGAAATTTATGTTTGGTTTGGCTGAAAGGAGACGATAAGCCCTTCATTTTTAGAGATTAGTAAAAGTCCTGCAGGATGACATGAAGAGGCGCAGAGGTGGACCCACAAGTACCCACAAGGACCCACACCAAACAAATTATTATTGTTGTGCACCATCCTCTAACATCCTAAACCGTTAAGGATTAATGTGATAACCAAAACCTTCAGTGTTGGCCAACGTCACTCGGATACTGCATTTTCTTACCGAATAACATACGTGAACAGTATATGCAGAAAACAGTTTTTGAATTTTCCTACTGACATGCACCGAATACTCGACTATGGTGGATAATAGATGTTTTCAAGTATAAACCTCCAAATTCGTGGCATTTTTCAAGTTGACGTTGTGGCAATGTGCCAGCTGTTCTCCTACTGATATATTTGACCACAACAAGACAAGGTTTGTCCATTACATTGAGAGAGCATGGAGGAAAATCCCTTGGCATTTCATCCCATACATGTACAGTAATATCATAATAAGCTGACTGCAGTCAGTTAGATTATTATTTAGATTAGAATGGCCTAGTGTCCAAAAAAGAAAAAATGCCCGAGTTTAGAATTTTGAGTTCGTTTAACCATGATGATATTGGGTTATGTAAGTACGTCTAGCAAACGCAAAAAACGCTTCCGTCTCTACTTATGTGTCTAAAATATATTTTAAATGTCAATGCATATAAAAACTACCGGCAGCTGACGAAAGAACATATTCAAATTTGTTGTCGGGAGGGGACTTCACTAGGGGAAGGAAGGAACGGGTATAACTATTGCTCATCATACAGTGTTTCCATATTCGAGCGGCAGAATGTGATCCAGTGGAGTGCAAATAACGAGCGACTGTAGTAATTTCGTAATGTGCGCAACCTCACAGGAACACTACCAGATCGAATAGTAGCAATACTTGCGTCTCAATAACATAGTCAGGCTGCGCCTATTGATTTTATATAGGCGTTTGACCGTTTTATCTGGGTGCAGCATATTTGCAATCTATCTTAGGCATACCATCGTTTTTGCATCAGGTTTAGTAGTCGTGATAGTTTCTCACGAAATAGGAGCGAAGTGTGAAGGAAATGTGACCTGCGGTGGATCGAAATTGATTGATATGATAACGACAACATTTTAAAATTAGTTTGCAAATCCGCCTGCAACAAATTCTCCTTTTTAAACTTCACAAATGGACCGACGATCATACCGATCGACCGAAATACGTGCATGTGTTTCCTGACAATTCTACGATCATTCCTTGATAAAAAGGGTGAGCTCATTTTTGGTAGTACAATGTGAAAGGCAAATTTCTACAGACGAAGGCTTCGGCAACTTTGAAAATCAATTTCTCCAAAAACTTTGTTTATTCTGTTTGCTCGCGCTCCAATATTGGTCCTATATATGCGTCCCGCTTCCCAGTCGATGCACGAACCCCGTATATACTTTTTCTATTTTGCTGTGTGCTGCCTTTGCGAGCACCAAATGTCTAAGCCGTTACTCTTTGGGCGA
This sequence comes from Mycogona germanica, assembly GCA_034698785.1. Lineage (NCBI taxonomy): Eukaryota > Metazoa > Arthropoda > Diplopoda > Chordeumatida > Chordeumatidae > Mycogona > Mycogona germanica. Next base: position 15,582 of record JAQGBY010002618.1, on the reverse strand, counting down.
TCGTTACATTGATTTCTTTGGGTAGGACGGAGGGAGGATATAAAGAGCCATGGTGAAAAAATATGAATGATTAGATTGAAAAAACTGTGCCTTATGTAACTACACATGGCAGGGAGCTGCCTTACGTCCCACCCCCTAACCGTGAAAAATGCAACTGGCAAATTGGTAATATGTTCTGATAATACAATATATACCCTCAACGAAGAAAAAAATAGTTGTGTAAGCATGTTGGCTATTGGTGATATGAAAATTTCATTATAAAACACATGTTAACTTACTTGTATCATATATAAATACTCGATCAATATTGCAGCGTGGTTGATCAATGGTTTATTTTTATATTAAATTATGGCAAAAGTGGAGGATAATAAATTGTCGCTGTCACTTTAACCGAATGATCGAATATACAAATAACATCAATATTCCACTTTATTCAAACTGTTTCTGTCTGGATGGTATTTTTTCAATTATTTTATTTCAAATTGAGCACGACGTCCTTTTCATATTACCAATGATCGACTACTGTATGGTTTGAAAGAAATTTGCCTAGTGTTACCTTGCAAAAAGAAATACCCGTTTGCGTATGAGAGCTTGCATGCGTACATTTCTTTCTTTTGCACCGACACACTGCACTGCATGAAAACAAAGCCCAATTACGTCATTTAGATTCACCCTTTATCAATCTAGCGTTCAGAATGGGCACCCTGTTTTCAGAATCGAATATCGTTATCTTGTGCGATGGCGTGAGCAGCAGTTTCATTTACAAATAAAAATGGGAACCTTACAATTTAACTGCCGACGACCGTGTATAGGCACTCTCGCCTACTCCTAAAAGAAATGCAAAAATTATGCAAATGTTCTCCGGCTACGCTATCCACACAGCTTCACTCCGCAGAATGGAAAGCGCAAAGATGGGAGGCAATATTTTGCAGCTATAAAAAAGCCCAGAAATAAATAGCGGGTAATAACGTTAGCGGCCTTGCATTATGCAAATTCGATTTGGCACACAGCTGATGCTCTTAACATTTACCCAGCCGAGTGAGAGATTCGCAACATTTAAAAAGTTAAGGATATATACAGTTTGCCTTAAGACTGCTCGCCCGTAAATGCCAGTCAGTAAATATATCAATAATAGCTATGGATGCTCCAACACATGGAAAGGAAACTTCATAGCCATAATATATTTTGCTGTGGCCTATGTGCATTAATCATTGACGCAAGGAGATCGATGATCAGAGTCTTATCGATAGTGCTATCAACATTTGTTATCTGTAAGCGTACCCAGCGGTGAAATTGTTTTTTGGGTGACAAAGCGCCACTTCCGATGACAATTAGAATCTGGTGTCAGCTGACAGATGGCGAAATGGGCACCACCCATTGTTAAAACGTAGCGTCCATAGTTTCTCATCATCCCTTAAAATACATAGTGATATTAAGGCATTGAGGAATGACGTAATTACGATTCTGTATTAAATGCTTAGATTAAAATAGAGATAATAAAAGTTTCGTAGTGACGTTGATTAAGATACGTTCCATAAGGGAAATTATTCATCCGTTTTCAGATAGATTATGGAAGATGGGTCTCTTCATAGAGAGGGCGTCACAGAAGAACGAATGCGAACAAAGTCGAATGTGGGCACAGGACTGGTGGCGCCACGCTCGTGCCAATCAAAATTTGTTTCGAGCAAAATGTTACTTGGAAATTGAACTCCAGCAATTTTTTTCTGGAGAAAGCGAAAACGTCAGTCAGGCATGCAAGTTTCCCCAGAAACGCTATTAATTTTTTTTCTTCTCTTTTCATTTGTTGCCTCGGAGGGCCACTGGGGAAAAAAATATGGAGTTCTCTCGAGCATTTTCTCATTTCCGCAAATGCGTTCAAAAACATTTCCCTTTATAGTAGTTGATCATTATTTCTTTGTCTGGCGTTCGAATGAATCGAACCCCCGACATTCCCAGAGCCTTTCAAGACACACAGGCACATGAGACTTTCTATGGATCGCTGAAAGCCTTTGTCAATTTATTCTGGCAAATGACTTTCGCATGACAGCTGGGCTTTCGGAGGCACCGCAGAGACCACCTCAAATGTCGCCAAAAATAACTTAAGGAATTATGCGTATGAATGTGTGTTAATAAGAATATTTTTTATCCCTACCGTAAGGCGAAGAAAAATGTAAACGATAAGAAAATAAGCTCTTCAAACAGCCAATGTACAGAGAGAAAAAAACACCCCTGCAAAAAAGCAACCCCCAAAAACAGGGCAAGTCATATAGTGCTACTACAGTGCGTCTTCAGTGCAAGATAGATAATTTAATAACTTGATTCGTAGTCATTTTGCTTAAACCTGAGACTCGTACATGAGCTTGAAATCTCAGACGCGCTAAATTGAAACATTTCCTACCACGTCCGAGTAATTGATCCTAAACAAAATGATACTTCCATGGAGCACAATGAGAAGTGCTCTATCTTGTAAATTGCCCCTCCAGCAACCAAAGCACGAAGATCAACCCCCAATTTTGACAGATGTACAAATATGCTAACATTCCGAATTCATTTGCAGGGACTTGCCTAACCAAGACCTAATAGTTTCCAAATTGCAAAAATGAAATTATCTTCAAAGAAAATGTCGGACAAAGGTCCCAACCACAGAAAGTTACCGGTACTCCCAAATCAGAATTCCTAATAGAAATGTCACTGCCACACACATATATTGCACATGCATCTAACGAATTATGACCCAATAATATATCCGTATCCGAACACCCAATATTATACCCGAAAGCGCAATAATTATGTATCGATTATCCATTGCCTATTGAAAGAACGAAACAGTGCTTTGGAAACAGGCCCATCCCTTTTCATCTCAATTTGTTAGAAGGCACCCACCCACTCATCGTACATTATCAGTCAAATGTTATTGCGAGAGAGCCAGTTTGGCGTGAATAGACGAAAAATGCGGACCCCAACCTCCCCCCCTCCCCCTCCCCGCACATTCATACCGCTTTCTCGAACCGAACGAGTGTTTATGACGCGGTTTTGAGGGGCCCCCAATTCGCGCACCGCTTACGAGGTAGACGGAAGGACTCAACGCCACCGAATATGGCAACGTCTGCAGATGTGCGAAGTCATCTGCATTACTTTTCGTTATAGTCGCCAGGTTAACTCAATTTAATGGCTCGCGCATCGTTAATCTTTCCGAAGAGAACGCCGAGAGATAGCGGTAATTTATTTGATATCGCGAGAGAAGGCGCGCGCCACGGAGAGGCGAATCATCGTCGCTGGAGAATAAATGGCGCGAGCGCCATCTGGTGGCAACCACCAACTGCCGTTAATTGTACGCGCGACCACCTAGTGACACCCACATTGCTGATGCTACCTACGACCACCACCACCACCCAACCCTTCGACCTGGTCATGTCGGTTCGCTCACGCACGAATAAATCCAAAAGTGATTTAAGTAATCTCATTTACTGCTTCGTCTGTACCACTAGTGGGCGCGCTTATACACAGGAACCGTAATTAGCCAAAACCTATTTTAGAGGTTCTCTCCCTTCTTCAGATATTTTGTTATTGTTAGCTTTGCATGGTCAAATAGGAGGCCAGCGACCAGGGATAATAAAGATGTAGAGGGCAACGGTTAACGTGGTTGTGTGGCATTGAATATGAAATCCATAAACGCCACCAGCGCAACTACCGGCGACAGATTTCACACCGATTGTAAGAAAGGTCATCATCAAAAAACACATACAAATAAATTATATAATCCTGAAAGTTTGTCATCTTTTTTTTAATTTATTTTATTATTGTAAATCTATTCGTTTCGGCGTTCACTTACGAACGGATTAAATAAATTAAATTTGAATACATTTCAGCTATAGATATTGCAATATTTTTTTTAAACTATATCTACACGTATACAGGGTGAATGAACTTGAAACTATGGACCCCAAAAATATTCCGATTATTATGAAATTTGGTACAAATGACATGAACATCTTTATCAAAATGATGGCTATTTCAGAAGATGTTCAAAATGACCGCCGCCAGCATTAACACATGCGTGAAGTCGGGGGCGCCACTATTTTTGTATCAATTGTCCGCTGGTCGAGCTCATTCCAACTCCTTCTGAATCTGCTATCTCAGTTCATCCACATTGGTGATCTTCTTTCTAGAACACTCCAAATCCCATAGTCCACGGGGTTCACATCTGGACAGTTTGGTGGCCACACATCAGGTTCGATAAATTCAGGCGTCTCCTGAGTGCAGCGCAACGGTATCCTTCGCACGATGGGCCGGAGCGCCATCGTGCGGAAAAATGAAGAACACTGAGATTTCTTTCATGTCAGGAAGCAGGCACTTCATTAACAGCCGCTTACCATTACTGATTTGAAGGATGTTGGCTTTGTTCGCAGCAACCGATTAGCAGAAATGTTTCTTTTTCTTGAGTCACCCACAATACACCCAATCTTTCTGACTATTGGTGGGCCGAGCAACAGTAAAAAGCATGAAACAAACTTACACGCCATTTTATGGCCCCCGACATACTTTTCTTATATTGAAGTCAGTTGTAGTACCCTTAAAGCGTCTACCGAAAATGGAGGTTTCATCAATTGCTCACCAGGTACAATGTGATCTTGCGCCAGAACTGGTGACGCAAATAACAAAAATATGGATCAACTTCGATCAACTGACGGGAAATTCACTTTACTTTTTACTTAGTCACATCTTATCTGGGTCTCTTATCACGTTCGTTGACATTCCACAAGTCCTCGCAGCCATATCCGTCATACTGTTTAACTGGCATTTTCGAATGGAATCCGCCTTCAATAGAAACCTAATTTATACTAGTGGATAAGGGGGGGAGGGATGCAAAAATTGTTACTGAAAGAAAGATGTCACCATGCGTCGCTCAGCATTGCGCTGGATTTGTAAATCAATAACGTTTAGCAATAGTTCCCCACCCCTACTGCGCGATGGTACACAATGTATCCGCGTGTGAAGTCTACAGAGTACATCTTCTTTGCATAGACCAAGTTCCTTAGAAAGAAATAATGGTACTCGCGTTAAGGTATATAGCTCCCCACAAATGGTTGCCTGCAGGTGCGAGTAATGATTGGGGATTTGAAGGAGCCATTTTTAGTCACGTTTTATTCGTTCTCTCGCTCTCTATCTCGGGTCTAGTTTTGGATCGTCGCCAGTATGGGCCATCAGTTTTGATTAACTGGTCGATCAACTTTTTCGAGTTGCGCCTTCGCTATCAAGCTCGATATAGCGAACTTTTTCCAGAGGTGGAACTTAGCTACAAATGGCAGCACCGTTCCTTGGAGACCTGTGGGCCAGGAAGTTTGATGGAGAGAGACGCGAGTCTCGATCCAGTCTTAGGATGGATTCAAAAGAAATGGGATTTCTCCTCCTACAGAACTGAGGCATCGTGACGATAAGATTTTTGTGGTGGAGCGGTATCGGCGCGTGGCTTCGGTGTTACTAATTTGCATGAATCATCTTAATAGCAATTTGCATGAAAAATGAAAACGCCTCAGGCCTATACCGAACCATTTGCATGCGCATGTACTCTGTATTGTGTATAACAACACACGAGGGGCAAAGAACTCACTCTCAGTCTAGATCATCTGCAATGTCTAATATATTTAATATATATTTGACATTTCGTAAGATTGGTGACGAGCACCCAAATTCAATTTTCAAGAAACATGTTTAAGCCTCTTGATTATTTTTTAAATGTTAAGGATAATAGAACAAACTCGGGATAGAGCCGTGAAACTTTTCACATAATTTTCGTGTATGGTTATTTTAAGGTGTTTATTATGTCCCTTATTGTTTGTTAAGGAGCCTTACCAGCTTTTCAGTCTAACAATCCTTCAAATTTAATAGCGCAAACATATTTCAAAATAAACATAGAAAAGCTGATTATTTACAACAGCACTACCAACTATACAAATACTCTAAATTCAATTTTAAAAAACAACATTGCACAAAATATTATTCAAGTCATATGACTACGAATGGGATACCGGTACATGCTTTCAACTGTAAAAGAGAGCAAAAGGCTACAATAGTTTGTCAATAGAACTAATTAGTTTTCAATTAATTGTTTGAAAAAACAAAATGTATTCCCAATCCACGATAATGTTCCACGAACTAATTAAACTTTTATTTAATTAATGTCAATCTAATTAACAAAATTTGCTGGCCTGTTTTAATACTTCCACACGATATGTCCTCCGTTAATCCGTCTAGCCAACAGCAGATTTCAGGGACCAATTGTTAACACCTGGCCAAGCAAGAGCAGCGGCCAAACCCGAACTGCTTGAAGTATTCCCTCCACAAAGGTCGCCTCTGGCTACGCACAACCGAACACAGCTACTACTAAAATCAAAAATCGAAGCCGACCCAAATGTCTCTCTCGGATGGAAGTCAACAATAAGCCGTGTAAATAATTTATAAGCCCATACCGTATATACAATATTTTTCAAAGGCGGTCGTTTGATCGAAACGCGCGTTCGAATCGTCTCTTCTCCGAGCGTCATACAAGCCAAGCTCCTGGATACAATCGATAAGGAGAGTGAGAGAGAAAGATGGAGAGAGAGCGACCCCCACCCCTTGTAAACAATTTTCCCCGGCACCGCACGCCTGCAGTGCCGCGAAGCCCACTGTCGATATGCCGGGGGCCAATCAATGCGCGTTCCAGGATGTCAGGATGTGACAGCGGCTGTAACGACGGCGTGCATCTCTCCCCCCCGCCCACATCGCTAGGGCCGGACTCTCTCCTAAATGTTAAATGGAATAGCAAAGCAACGGAGCGAAATGCACAAAATTATTGAGAACAGAAAGATAGAATAAATGATTAGGTCCGACCACCGAGTGCAAAGAAAACAAAATTCAATGAATTGTACCTTTGAGATGGAAAAGCTATTTCAGACGCAAATTGAGTAAATCTTAAGAACCTTTATTGTCACAAATTGTACTTCGAAATTCGAACTACAAGTATCTTGACCACACTAGAAATCCACTTGTATTCGAATATGTGTAGAGAAGTGTAGTGGCTAGTACCTCGAATTACTACATTCTCTCATTACGAACTCGGATTCAATTTCCGACAAAGACCTCCGGAGGTTTTCGGACTAGAAAAATTCCAATATGTGCATTCCTTCAGAATGTAAGTACAGCTGTGGGATCCGAACCTGTACGATATCAGGTATACGTTAAAGATCCCTATCCATGTCTGAGAGCTAGCCAAAATTAACTCTAGAAAATATTGAAAGAATTGGTATTGAACGACAAAGCTAGTAGGCCTCATTAACAAATGTTTTAATACAAAATTTACCAATCTGGTCAGCATAATAAATTGAGATGCAGTGTGGTAAGATGTAAAAAATAAGTCAAATTTATTTTTTATTTTAATTCACTGAAGTGACGTGTCACAACAGGAAGATTCTGTACCCCTCTCGGTGCTTAGGCACCATGTGAGAGGCACATTTTCACCAGTACCCCGAGCCAAAGCCCGCGCCGGGAATCGAACCCGGGACCGCCGAACCGCAGTCCGTCATAAACCAACTGTGCCACGACGGGTCGTACTAAGCTCAGAAAGGGCAATTGAAAACGAGATTATTGTAACATCTAGGTATGAAACGCGATTTAGTGATGATATGTGATCATTCGTGACATTAGATGAAAGGCCGAGACTAACAATTCTGCTTGACAACACACCATATCTGTCATCTCAAAATTGCCAGCGCCGGCCCCGGTCTAGCGATATATCCCCCAATAAGCCGCTTGGCCAGAAACATCGGGTTGCCATAGAGCGAATAGTACAAAGCTTGTTATGACAAGCAAATGCATATGCATGCGTGGGAAGAACATAAACCGTGCAGTGGTGGTTGAACGTTTTACCATCGCCGATTAAACGAGTCAGCAGCGACCTCTTGTGACTGCAACGTCTATTCATGGCGTAAGATCTACATAGACTGTATTGGCGGAGTTCAACGAGCACTAGGAAATAATGGGCTCGGCTGCCCGAACCCATATTTCCATAACAATGTATCGTTTCAATCGAAGAAGTACAAAAAGGAAGATTATTCGAAAATATTTTTATACGAATCTACGGCGATCAAACCATCCAATTCGGTCTCTAAAGCATGTCCTCTATTCAAGAATGAAGCTGCGATCTTGGAGGACAAGACACCAATCTTCTGTACGCTTGAGATGACTGAGTTCCACTTTCCATCGTATTTAAGTAAGCAACTGCGATTTCGAACTGGAAGGAAATACATTACATTCCCCTCTTATGGACACTGTAACCGTAAGAGGACTAGTGACTGTTTCGCAGTAGTTTCAAATAGACAATTTTTAAACTCATTAGAGTTCTCAAACACAATGCACGTTTACCAATACCACATTTTCAACAAGAATAAACCATAGTCCTGCTCTACATGATTTAATCTAATTTATAATTGTTTGATATCAGCGATTAATGTCAGATTGCGAACCACTGTTTTGTTTGTTTTGACAAACACTGGATTCGGGAACCACCAAATATTGGTTCAGAATGGAACCCCCAATACACACGCACCAGTCGACGACAGATCGAGGGGGAAACACCAGCTTGCTCACACAAGAGGCGCATTAATCAAAAAGCGCTCAGCGCTTAAGAGATGACAGCTGAGGATGTCGTGGAAACCGAAGAGATTTCCACTCTTTCATTATTTATTATGGCATTTCGTCTAGCAGGTTTTAATTCCGCGCAAAAGTAATTGAACCTCGTACGAGCAAGTCTTCTACAGAGTATATACATACACGTACGAACGATTTTCTATTTTTTCCCCTGTCTCTGTAAACTCGAGCAGAATCGCGCGCAACACAGATTTTAATTGAGATAGGGTTCGATGCAACCTTTTCGCAACATGCTTGGGTAAATAACGTATCCTAGAATAAATGAATTAGATGGATTACATCAGACAGCTCAAAGCTCCCTTCATCTCTCGCCTGACAAATGTAACATACATTCAAGACCCTAGATGCCCTAAACGTACATCACATTACACTGTACATGTAAATCGATATTACATGTAATGAATATTTCTGTTTCTCGTGTACTAAAGACATTAAATGTTCATGAGACAGAAAGTATTCCGAAGTTAAATAAATCATCTGAACCGGTTAATGTTGTATTATCCTATGGTCATATTTAAGATAAACAGATCTTTAACATTTGGATTCCAAATTAACAAGGGCCCCATAACTGCTAAAAGCAATTAAAGGGAAACCTCGTCAACAAACAACTAGGTCTGAAACGAAGTTTCTCGTTCTCGAAAGAACCCTTAGTTAATTATCGGCCCATTCAAAGCTTTGGAACTCAAATTCTCAAATCATATCTTACTTGCATTCTTGCTTTAGAAATGTCGGGACGAGACAGAGCCATTAGAGATGAGAAACATTTCTTGTCTCGAATGCGAAAGCCCATTAGCAGGAGACGGCGCTATTTAGTAATTCACACACGAATGTGTCGCTTACATTAAATAGAAATCGTGCTTCCAAAGGTTAATTTATTTCGTATCCCCTCGAGTTAAAACCCAAGTTCTAGCTTCTGGCATGCATTATGCAATATTACTGTTGACTGTGAGAGGGGGGACGTTCACTCATCTGTTTTTTGAACACCGGGAGTGTTCTTTTCGGTCAGACATGTTTACGGGACTGATAAAAGAGTGGCTCGCCTCCTCCCTCCCTCACCCTGGTTGATCCCAGTCGCCCCGGGGGAAGATGGGACCGGTCTCGCATTTTCATAATTCGCCCGCCTGTGTTTTCATTTAATCATCTCCGTCCATGAATAATTAATTCGTACGTGGGGTCTCGCGGCCGCCACCGCAGTTAAAAATTCATTGCTCTGCCCGGCCTTCCGAAAATTTGCTCGCCGCCTAGTCTTCGCACGTCTGAATTCGTCCTCCCCCTCACCCACGTCCCTCAGTGGCACTCGATCAAACCCCCACCAGATGTGGCTTGCTGCACCCTGCACCAAAACGGACTCGCCAATCTGAAATTATGGGTCAAACAATCATTTGAATTGATGACAACTACAAATACACGGTAAAGTGAGATAATATATATTCCAATTTAAAACACTAACACGATTTTATGTTTCTTGGAGCATCTCCAAATGTTACGTTGGTAAAATCATATCCAAAAAAATACGATTCGCCAAATGTTTCTACTATTTGATAATAAATGTTTCAAATGGGCAAAAGCATATTTTTCGACAAGGCACCATCTGTGTGAAATATATAGCATGACTGATTAAGTGATGCTGCGACATCTTCACATCTCATAAATATTCATTCTGAATAAGTAACTAAACAAAAGTCACAAAATAGCTATTATTAATTTGAAGATGTTGCCTTAATTTGTTTTAATTATGTTGCCGGTTTGAGACCAATATGTTCTCTCCATAAATCTTAAATTTAGTCTAGCGGTTATAGCGGTTGGCCCAAAACGAAACGTGACCCTGTATGTATTATCATAACTTTTGAAATATTTTATAGAATAGCATGAATTTTTGTTGACAATAGAGTAATAACACACGAACATTTTGGTATTTCACTTTTTTCCCCTTCCACATTTTCTCTTACTTTTTTTGCAAAAGCCAAAGTTCGATCGTTTAAACGCGCAATCTTGTTAGCACCTGTAGCAATAATGCCGAATTAAAAAATAATAACTTCAAAATACACCGAAAGTTTAGTTTTTCTTAGGTGCTCTTCTGACAATCGCCTAACACATGGTGCATTTTTGGTTCAACACCCATTTGAACAATTAATTTGCCACATATCGCTTCAACCGCAATCGATTTTTATGTATCAAGGTGGTCATATGCAAAATTTCAAGCAATTTGATAAAATTTTAAAAGTAGTGATAAAATATATTGGGCAACGTTGTTTTTGGGCCACACTGTACACGTACTGTAACCTCGCTTCTGCTAATACTATTGCTCTCCAACCTTAGTTTAAAGCTGACATTGGATTTCATTTTTCCCATTTGTTTTATAATTATTGCCTGAATCGTGTTTATCGACCCATTTCACATTTGAATATGCTAGCCGCATCGCCACCAGCACTGCCACCATAACCACATCACCCACCAGCCACACCACCCATTAACCGCGCCAAGCGCAACCGATGAATTTCAATTATACGTAATTTCCAGCCGAACCGGAATTCGAACCCAGAATCTCAGCGTACAATCTGGCATTTTGAGCAGGGCAAAATATTCATCTTATACTATTATCTCGACCATAAGGGGGATTCGAACCCAGGCCTGGAAATTGTGATCCGAATGCCGATTTGTGATTTCGACAAATCAGCCTGGTGTCTGGCGAACCGTATTCGCCCGGTGCACCACTAAACGAATCATCAAATCAGCCACGGCCAATTTGCTGAATCCTGTTTGTGAAAATTTCTGTAGCAGCTCGGGTTCGGTACGAGTCACCAATTGGCTTTTCCAAACACACGCCTCCTGGAGTCGTCATAGTTCGTGTGAGAGACCCGTGTCGACCGAAATGTCATTTTGCCGTATGACAACAGTATCAGAACGCCGCAGCGACGGGTAACCTCGGTATTTAATTAGACATCGCTTGCCACATTACCGGACGACAGAGGAAAAAGCCTCCAGAAATGCGCTGCACACTCGTGTCAGTATATATACATGTACCTGTATGTACTGTAGTGAATGTGTACGCTCTTCGCCCGAGATTGGCTTAGTCGCTGTTTGCTAACCCCACTCGCGTATCGGAGGCAGCTATTAGCGCGCCTACAGCGCCACACTCGAGGACACTGTGCACACAAGAGGCACGCTCGGATTAGGAACAGTCGACCGCGCAAACCACTTCGACGATACTTAAAGAGCGACTGGTGCTTGAATTGGTTTTGGCCAATCCGCTTCAAACGGATACTGATGCGATACCCAAACTAATTATCTACCTGAAAGGATGCTTAATTTTGCCAAGAACGTAGCGCCGACGACCACCAAGATCAGTCGGTGTAAAGGTTGGCGAATTCGTTTTTGATTACAAAAAGTCAAGTACATTTATTACACATTAAGGCATGCGTACATAACCATTAATTACATATACCAATTTTTACATTCCAAATTCAATAAAAAAATTGAATATGAACTACGGTGATTGAGACTAGACAAGCATCCAGAATTTCATTTAGAGGATGAGTGAGAAGCGAGCGTCTATCAAAGAAGCTCCAAATCTTTAGAGGTATCCGCATTGACCAAGGCAGGTGTGACCGTAATGACATCGTTTAATTGATGGTGCTCTTTGAGACGCTCTTACTTATCGGAACACCAAGTCCAATTCGTGGTGCATATCGAGGAACCGTTTCTGAAGTTTCTTCTAGTCAACTCATTCGTCGCCATAAACTGATAAACATGATGCTCCAGTTGAGTACAAAGAGAATGTTTATCAGTTCACATACAGGTTGTGAAGTAAAAAGATCATTAACAAACTTATACATTTTAAATAGCAAACCGATGCACAATTCAAGCATTTTGCCTGAACTTCAAACATCTTTTTAAGGCGCCTGACGCTTCATTCAAAATATTACTTAATACAGTGTATCATAAGAAGGTATAGCGCCATAAGCGCAGGAGCGCGTCGCTGCGCTCTAATTATTGTATGAGCTGACCCGATCTTTTTTCTGAACGCATCCCATATTGATAGGTTTGCTTATTCCTAAGGTGACCAATCGGCACTGCACACGCTTTTTTATTTAACACATCAGCGATCAACTACACATTCACACATTGCCATGAGATTGGGGACAAGCCAAGCTGCTTCCACAACCAACCAATTATTAATCAAGATATCGAACAAAAGTTTCTACGCAAATTAAGTAAACAGAAAAGCGTAAAATAAGTTTTTTTTGGAACTCGTTAGTACAGTCTGTACTTCAAGATGTCTTAAACAGACACAAATAAACTTTTGTTATTTGTTTAGCTAACATGGATAGAGAGCTCCATCTCTTCCATCGAATCCAGTCGCATGTCCTTTGGAAGTGGTGCCCCTCGAGAAATGGAAGGAGGCAAACACAACGAGCGGCCGCCGAAACGTAGTACTGATTGCCTACCGTATATTCACCAGGGGCAGCTACACAGTTTCATCTCAAACAAAGTGTACCTTCTGGGTCGTTTCGACTGAATTCGCAAAGCATATCGGCTTTGATCTTTTCTGCATGGATAAGACCCGGCGCACATTCGCAGGCGGAATTTCGCTGCGTCACCTTCCTACTTACATGAATTTCAAGGGGAATGGACACGCGCTCTTTTGCTTGGTGGCTCCCACCGTGACTCGTGTAAAAACATGATTTACACGATGAATCAGTACAAGCTCGATAGATCCAACATTTATTTTAGATCTGACCCACACGTTGATACACATGAATGGCCATAGCGCAAAACGAGAAAAGATCCCTGGCCCTTGAGAAAATGTACAACACAACTTAGCCCGCGATTTGCGCTCATCCGAAAGGCTCATGAATCCCAGGCTATGGTCAAACAACATTTATGAATGCCCGAAAGGGTTTCTCATATTTGCTCCACAAACGTAATTTTGTCGTATCACGACTAGCTTCGAGTCCGAGGGTTCCACCTTACGACATCCCTCGAGGCAAGCCTTCCATCCGATATCACTCGCCAATAAAGGATAATGCAGCAATTTCGAGCTATACACATGCACTCTACTAGAACGTTCAAAATAACATTTTTAGAACTTCTCGTCCAGCAAACTGGAAAATTACTTGGGGAATTTCATTTGAGCCGTGCTTCAAATCAAGATAAGCGGAATTTTTATGCTTCCTATGATAGGAGTTCGAGCATTAGAAGACGTTTACTAGGTCGTTTCAGAATTTCAGTATTCGAAGGTAATTAGTTATGATGCACGATTATCTACCGTGTCGACCGGTTATCACTGTTTCACGTAAATAGGTAGATTTGTTGAAAATTCTGCCGATTTATTTGAGGGGGAAATGTTTTATTATGCAATATTGATAGATTTCGTTTAATGTTACGCAAGTTCAGAGAATCGATGCGTCGGCCGACAAACGAAATATTTCCTCAAAATGTCTTCGATTGGTTAAGATAGGTAGGGTCCGTGTGGTCCAGTAAGTAAAACTATCCAAATTTAAATGTCATCAAAATTTTTTAGGTGACTATGACGGAGTGTAGCGTTGGTCAGCGAGGAAATATTTTCAAATACCACCATTTCTGTAACTGTCGGATTATAGTGCTAGTTCTATCCTAGCAAGAAGGCTAGCTTCTCTATGTTTAGGTAGGGTCCATTCAAAGTTCCTCAAAATGAATATATGACAAACGATACGTGGGTCAGCCAACATTTGACGCTGGCGTCTAAGAAAATGTGTGGCAATCAAAGGAGGACAATTTTAACAATCAACTCATTGATCATCCTCAAAATCAGCCGAAAACTTTATTTACATAGAGGAAGAATGTTTTTTTATTGAAATCGTTCAAATGAAGCAGCATAAATTATGAGAACATAAAATGTGTACTTGGATTGATTGAGGAGCAGCCAAAGTTGGTCACACTCTTCAGACAGATCTAGTACCACTCGAACTTACAGAAATTATGCGGAGTCGACGAATAATGTGGATTCGAGGAACAACAGAGACATTTAAAACACAGCATCCCCTCTCCAATCCAAATATCGATCTTCTCCATCCTTCCAACCGAGCTCTCTCTCTCCTCGCTCCTCCACTAAAATCTCTCTTCGTTTCTCGTTTAGCCGTCGCGGAACACGCAACAGGAGGCTCGTTCCGCCGTGGCAGCAGCGGTCATGTGAGCGGCGACGTCACCGCCACCACCGACGACAACGACAGCAGCGCCACCCGGGAGGAAACGGCGTTCTCACGAACCGCGCACGCATCTCCGACGCCGCCGCCGTCGCAGCATCCGCCGCTGACGCCGTACGTGCACTGCGTGGCGGCGCCCACCGCCGCGTCTCGCCACTCCGCGTCCGCATCTTCCTCCTCCTCCCGCCGCTCGGCAGCCGCTCGACGGCCGACCAACACCACCGCCGCCGACGAATCGTCCGACTCGTTCGGAGACGACAACGACAACGACACCGACGACGGCGAACGCAGTGCCGGCTCACGGTCGCGGACATCCGTGGACTCGATGGAACTGGTGAAACTGGTCGTGCTGGGCGCATCCTCCGTTGGAAAATCCTCAATTATTCAGGTCAGAATTTTTCGGGTGATGCGCTTTGGCGCGCGCCGAAAAGCGTGCGCGCGTTTCAAAGTGATCGTTACGCCCCCCTTCTCCTTCTTCTCCTACTCCATCCGACCATCACCGCTGCCCGTGCGCGTGCGATATTATTGTTGCCTCGGTTGGCGCCCGTTCTTGTGGCTCTAAATGTCGGTGCTACTGCAGTTGCTGTTTTTCTGTTGTTCTTGAGCGGGTCGTTGCAGCGTGCGCACGGTTCAGTTGATGGTCGTCTGGCTCCGTTTGCTCTCTCGGCGAGGGCATCATCATCTCCACCTTCCTTCCTCACCTACCCCC
>JAQGBY010002617.1:0-22207 GCA_034698785.1 Mycogona germanica | reverse complement strand
AAGTGATCCGGGAGAAAGAAATCATCTAAGCTCAGCTTAAGTTATGTATTACCTAAGCTGTTCAAATTAGTTTGTCACCAAGAAACGCAATCGTAAGATTGGATTAATCAATGAAAAATTGCCTTATACACCGTATAGAAGAAAAAAATAATAAGTAAAGCTTGGAAAATATTTTTCGTAATTAACCCCTAATCTTTGTTGACAGAGTAAAGAATTGCAATAAAAAAATTACAAAAGAAATGTGCAACTCACTTGAGGTCGTCTTCGTCCTTACAAAGGAACCAGTGAACCTTGTCTTTCTTCCTGGTGCCGAAAGCCATGAGACAGGAGACCTGGCCGCTGGTGGGCAGTTCGGGACGATAGGGTATCATGGAGGTCCACTGACCCACGGCCACCATATGTGGCGCCTCTTTGAGAAAGATGCCGCCATCCGGTTCGATGCGATTGCGATCCCGGTACCAGGCCAAGGTGCTGTCGCTGTAGAGGACCACATACTCCTCGCGCCAGTCCTTGCCGAAGATCCGCTCTGCACCAAAGACGACAGAAACCAAAATTGAGAATGCGCTCGTCCAACTTGTAGAATGTGTTCGAAGGAAGCGAGATTTCCTATAACTATTATTGGAAATCGGATTTTTTAGACTCATTTAAAGTCAATCCCAACGATAGGTAGTCAAGCAAAAAGTGATTACCAACAATTATCTTCTTAAAATAAGACACCTATGTTTACCAAAATCCTAATTTTGGAATAATCATTTTCCGTTTTCAAAAAATAATTTGAAACGTAAAACTGTATTTAAAAATAATAAACCGATTTGCACGCAGAATGTGAAAGAGCTCCAGAAATAACAAGTTGTAGGTAATCTTAGATAGATAAACAGAATTTTAAATATATCTGTAATCCTGAAAACTAATTATTTGTTTTCCAAACTTCAATGCTATGTATTCCTTTTAGTTCCAATTTAATTATCTACTTGTACGCATGTATGGTGAAGGAGTTAGAATTTTTTTATCGCTATGGAGTTTCTCGAAATGAACTCCTGGAAACTAAACTGTAAATCGAGAACATGAATTTCGGGTTAATGACCATTTTGCCAAAAGGCAAGATGTTGAAAGCTAGATAGATATAGCAGTTCGGCACTTTTTATATGAATTTCGGGACATACCGAACGATTCTAATCTTCACACATCTTCCTCATTAAACTGTATATGTCCCTTTGATTGACATATACATTTATCTCTACTCCTAATGGTTTCACATTTTCAGTTTCTGACGTAACCGTCAGCGGTTTTCCGCTTACTTGACGTTTACCAAAAACTTTTCGAATCATATTCTGGGATCAATGGTCCTTGCTCTCTTTCCGTATTCCACGAAGTTTAATCCCACAAAAGGCTCGCAGCACTTAAATATAATTGGGCTCAGGATTTTTCGACATGTGGAAAAAGTATACGTCTTCATGTGATTAGGTTTCTTGAATAACATTAATACGCCTGACATCCATCAAAACTTTCCATTTATGAAGTTCCGCGTTTGAATAAAAAAAAATTATCATTCGATTTAAATACAGTATATCGCATATACAAAAAAGAGAGGGTTACATTGCTGAAGATAACATGAATTCAAATTGGTTGAGTGGAATGCTCGCATGTAAGATCCGATTCGACCTTGCGAGTGTCTGTATAATCTCAGGATGCCCAGATTATACAGAAAGACATGTGCTGCAGGCAAAATCGTATCGATCGCGCTCTATACTCTGTATACACATCTTCATGGATATCCCGCATTAAAACAGCCCTCGGCTAGAAATATGTGAGTGACACGGCACCACAGCGAAACCATTTGACCTCCGTGACGTCTTTTCTACGTCGCATGTGCATTTCGGCGCAACATTTTCTAATAGGCGTTTTCTTAAAAGCCATGAGAACTACCTACGCCCGGAAACAAACGCGGAGACATTCTTCTCTCCACATGTTGATGTAAAAGGGATCACCATTACACGAACCACTTAACTAAACCACAAAAGTTGATTTAACCTCTTTTTTAGGAAGGTCATTGCTTAACTTACTTTTGTAACGCAATAGATATCCTGTCTTCACCTGTTTGGCCACACCTAAAATAGAAAGAAACAAGTGAATTAATTATTTGGTTTTTACGTTTTTCAGTAATCGTGGATATTAAAAAATATTTTTGATTTTTGTCCACGTAAGTACAACATTTCAAACATTTGCGAAAAAGTGAAATGAGCATATCTTAGCTATCTAGAAGTAGAACTACGGATGGATGAGGCGAATTGTGTTTCAGGAAAGCTCATGAGAACCCGATTTCCCCTAATGCCAAAGAGCAATTATAATTCTAAAAGTTGATGTGGTAAAATGACCAATGACGCAAGGAACGTACGTCTCTTCCAAGAATCAGCAAATCCAAAGTTCAAATCCATCATATAATTTTTCTTTTATCACCTCAGGAATTATTTTGTGCTTACCTAACAAGACTGCAACATTTTAATGGTATTCTCAAGTGAATTCAAAATTTGCGAACAACGTATAAACGCACGTATATTTCATGTTTTGTTCCATTGAGTATCCTGTTAATAAAATGGTATGTGCGTCCACCACTGTTTGATCACCGCACCACTCTTCGAAACTGACATGAGCAATACTGGGCGAGCATGCGATGAATTCCGAAAGGTTTCTTTCGTGCCTGGATTTTCAATTTTCTACGTGCGACATAAAAGGAGGCGTTCAAATAGTGATTCGCAGACAGTCAACGAGACACACTACATGTATATAGCCATCATTGGGTTTGGCGCGACACACTCTCACCTGACGCGCTTATTTCTCGAAAAGGGCCGCCAACACGTCATCACTTTGTCATCCTGAGACTACTAACAACCACCAATCGAGTGCGCAACGACAACCAGCAATCAATTCCTGTCCTTGACCAAGAGCGAGATCCACACGACTAATATATGTGGATAAATTATTTTTAAAATGTACATTTCGTGAACCATTTCTTAGATGTTGACTATTTCTTAATAATTGGGTGGAATTAGCTACTTCTTATATACTTTTGGGACCAACTCCCTGAGAGCGTTTCGTCATCTTTTCGACTACACATAAGACGAGCGTTACAGTCTCCGTTCCAACGTATATAAGTGTGTACTTAGGGTCGCAGGAGGTATCGCTTTTTCTCCACGCGGAAGAGGACTAGTCCCAAATGTGGCACGATTGTCCGCGAATCGCGTCAACATGACATTGCGGCGAACGTCTCGGGTTTAAACCATCAGCCCACCTCTCTCCCCCATCCATTCTAGCAACTCGCGTATATTATAATCTCCAGTATTCTGAAACAAGAATATGCTTACGTACAGAAATATCCGTCCTTTATATACTGAATATATACCGATGCGATACACGAGATGCATTTTAATATTGCAATAGATCAGGGCGACTCTGACGCCACGTGACGGTAGCTTTGACAACTGCATTTGACATAGCCAACCTAGCAATAATTTTAACGATTGGTTTTCAAATTCCTAACCAAAATTTAAAAATTTTAAGAGCGAAAAGAGAGTTAAAAATGTTACCATACAAAGGGTGATTAAATAAAAGGTTTTCGATATATCAATTTATTATCGTACAATAACATTTCCATCATAAATAATGTCGTATATTTATTAAGCACACCTCGTGAATTGTAGAAATAAAATTGTTCCTTTTGTATGGTGAAGTAAAATAAAGAAAAGGAAAGTCTTGAAAAATGTTTCGAAAAATATCTCAAATACCAAAAATTGATTTTGGAACCAGGAGCAAAATTAAAAAAGAGGCAGGTCCGGCCATACTGTTGAACTACCACACCCCAGGAACTCGGATTTGAACCTTATACCATACGAACAGAATTGACTGGCTTCTTCCCTGGTACTTAACATCGGCAGGGTGGTTAGGCTACCGATGTTGACATACTCAGTAACATCAACCCAGTTTTTTTTGGTGTTGTTCTTGCTGGTACCACCCGGATCGGCCACTGCAGATCCAGATTGGTGTAGTTCCTCCGGTGTTCTAACCCAGTAGACTTAGAAGTGCCTGATGTCACAAAATCCAACTCAGACCGTCCACCGACTCCGGCCTCCCCGAAGCGGGATTACAGGAACGCGCCACCGATCCTAGCCGATAGAAACACTCGCAAATATTGATTTTATTTATTTCAATAAAACTAATTTTTGTACTAGAAGAAATAGACATTTTTCTATTATTATTCAGGAATCTTTAATATGTGACAACAATGTCCATTATGAAATGCCATAAAAAAGAAAGAAAACATATTCTCAATTACTGGAAACCTAAAAATATAAGTTTTGGTAAGATTCGAACCTTACCAAGCAGAATCCAATACAATTCTAGTCAATCCCCTTCACCACTCGGCCATGACTGTACCCTGTTTTGTACATTCAAACAAGAACCATTTAGATTTTTTTTTCTTCTGATCTGAAATAATTTAATTTAATCGCATAATTATTTTTTCCTATTCCGTTTGGCGTGATGTTTGTTATTGTTCAATTGTGAAAATGAAATTCATGATGGATTAAATACAATAAGATCTGATATCTTATGATAAAATATGATAAAATAGATCTGATAAAATTAATTTGAGTGTTTTTAACACCCTGTCGATTCGACGGTAACCATAATATTTATCATAAACAAATCACAGACATTTAAAAAAGACTTAAACATGGCTTCGCATGTCAACAATTAATATTGGAATTAGGAACAAAAATGTTAAAAAAGGAGACGGGTCCGGCCATATTGTCGGATCACCCAGCACCGTTCACTCTCGGTTTTGAACCATGCACCGAACTATTAGGTATGACCTCGCTGTTTCACTGGGATCGATAGCACCGGGATCATTAAATGTCACTGGGAATATTCGGACTAGTTACTTGTTTAGCCGAGGCCAATCACCGGGGTTCGATACCACCTGGATCGACTGACGCAGATCCACATTAACTACGTATATACATTGTCTACGATCAGAACCGATCAACGGATCACCCGGCCGATCGATCGAGATCCAACTCACACCGTCCACCGACTCCGGCCTCCCCGAAACGGGATTACAGGAACACGCCACCGATCCCAGCCGATAGAAACAATCACAAAAGTTGCTTTTATTTATTTCCTTAAAACTAATTTTTGTACGAAAATAATTGGACATTTTTTTAAAATCCAATTATTCAGGAATATTTAATATGTGCTAGGTAGCTGACAAAACACATCATAAGATGCCACAACAAAGGGAAAACATTCTTAAACAAAACGATGCCTAACATACATCTTTTGGTAGGATTCGATCCTACCCAGGTAAACAACAATAGAATTCTACTCTGTCACCTTAACCACTCGGCCACGACCGTACCATGTGTTGGGTATTAAAACATGAACCATTTCGATTTTTATTTTCATCTGATCTGAAACAATAGAATCGCATAATTATTTTTTTCATATTCCGTTTGGCGTGATGTTTGTTACTGCTCAATTGTGAAAATGAAATTCATAATGGATTATTTTATTAGATCTGATAAAATATATTTCAGTGTTTTTTTTAACACCCAGTAGATTCGACGGTAACCATACCATTTATCAAAAACAAATCCCGGACATTAAAAAAAAGTCTTGAACATGGATTCGCATGTCAACAATTAATATTGGAAGTAGGAACAAAAATGTTTAAAAAATGGAGACGGGTCCAGCCATGACATCGTATCACAAATCACCCCGCGGTATCGGATTCCTACTTCGCACCTGACAAACACATCTACCCGGTATTCAATGATAATCACCAGTGGCATCGCGACTAACCACCGGTGGATGTTCTCAACGGGCATCCGTCACAGGTGCCACCTGGATCGACTGACGCAGATCCAGACGGATGTTTGTAATACTAATTTCAGAACCGATTGACTAGCGGTGCTTGGTGATTTGAAACCCAAATCTCACCGTCCACCGTCCACCGTCTCCGGCCTCCCCGAAGCGGGATTACAGGAACGCGCCACCGCTCCCAGCCGATAGAATACACATTCAAAATTGACTCACGTTCCTTTAAAATTGAAAATATATCAGAATTAAAAGACAAAAACGCAGTCGGCAGGATTCGAACCTGCGCGGGCAGAACCCAATAGATTTCGAGTCTATCGCCTTAACCAATCGGCCACGACTGCTTATAAATTACAAATTGAGAATCGTGTTCTTAAAAATATTTATGAGAAATATTATATTGTTAAACTTATCAAATCTTAAAAGTAATGGTAAATATATGATTGCGCAATGGAGGAAATAGTAATAGGCTCCGACCTTATAATGACCATTTTGCCGGCAAAACGTTGAAAGCTAGATAGATATAGCAGTGTAATCCGATAGTTACAGTAACGGTGGATATTTGAAATTATTTTCTCGTTGACCAACACTACACTCCGTCATAGTCACCGAAAATTTATTATTTTTTATTTATCCGACCTTATAGTTGGAGATGCTGAACTTCGTCCACTCACAGACTCGATCCCACCACTTCTCGACATGTAGATTGCAGCTGCTGCGTTTCCGCCCTGACCCAGTCCGCCTCTTTCTACCCGACCTGGACCCACTGGGCTCCTCCGTGAACCCAGGTGGTTGTCAAAATTTATAAAAATAATACACACTCGAATATTTAAAAAAGGAGAGTCGGGTCCGGCCATGTTGTCGGATCGCCGAGCACCGTTCACTCTCGGTTTTGAACCATGCACCGAACTAGAAGGTATGACCTCGCTGTTTCACTGGGATAGAAATCACCGGGATCATTAAAGGTCACAGGGAATATTCTGACTAGTTACTTGTTCAGCCGAGGCCAATCACCGGGGTTCGATGCCACCTGGATCGACTGACGCAGATCCACATTAACTACGTATATACATTGTCTACGATCAGAACCGATCAACGGATCACCCGGCCGATCGATCGAGATCCAACTCACACCGTCCACCGACTCCGGCCTCCCCCAAGCGGGATTACAGGAACGCGCCACCGATCCCAGCAGATAGAAACAATCACAAAAGTTGCTGTTATTTATTGCTACAAAATTAAAAATTTGTTTCGACAAACGAAAAATCACAATTCGTAGTTTAAAAAATGCCATTTGTAAAAGAAAAGTACATAAATTCTCTTGTTATTAGTTTTACTAAGAAACTACATGAACGAAAATAAATTAGATATAATGATACCTACTCGGCAGGTTGATCTAGAGTCTTGAAACGGAATCGCGCTTATATCAATATTTATGAGAGACATACGATTAAAAAAAAAAAATAAGTGGGTGATACATAAAAATATTGAATTCGAGCAACAAAGAATAGTTTAAAAGACAATCACTTCGGAGGCCCAGAGCATCGCCTACTCACGGACAAGGAAGCTTTCGTCTTGTACGTTCCTTGACTTAGCCCTATCCCGCACGACACCCACAATAACCCATTTGGAATTAAATTATCATTGTCCCCAAATGCAGGTTTTATTTTACATCCGGCCGAGTAATTTATATTTTGTCAAAAATAAATGTCAATAAATAAGCACTGGCTTGATTGATTGGTGGGACTGGAAAAAATAGAAATGATTGGGTTCGCGATTGAGTTTTGGTTTGTTAGTTTAAATAAACGTATATTTACACCAGCAATTGTATGTCTATTCTTTACAGTATGAGAAACGAATTTTTTCATTTCCCCGCTTCAAAATTGCGCAATTTCGATTGGCAATCGTAACAGAACTACGATAGCCCCGTCTAACCAATTGATCCAAACTCCTCCAATAAAACTCCAGTCATGACTTCAATAAAATACATTTATATACCTTCTAGCCAAGCTCCGCTTTAATATAAAAAACTATATCGGGTCGGTCACCAATACGATTTCCAGTCGCTACGTGCCATACGCCACATGTATACGGCCTACTAGAAACACAATAGCACACTAAGCTAAGACCGACACATACACACACACACGCGGGCAGTGTATATAAAGAATCTATAACGAATTGAAAAAGCAGTTTTCAATTTCTTAATTCCCTCCATCTGTCTTTAAAAAAGATAACTCTTGTCTGAGCGCTCGTATAGACCGATTGTCGACTTGAATTATAGCTGGTTGCGTTTGTGTGTACCCCGAGACTTAAACCCCGTACAAGTGTGCCAGATACGCTCTAGAACAGCGATACCCAAACTTCAAACGAAACAATACGAAATATTATTTAAAAAACACCGAATTTCTCATTTATTCGTGTCATTTCATTTTTAATAAAATACTATAAGCTTGTTCTTATTTTTATCACAATTCAAATTCCTCCTATACGTTCTCTTGCAGTAGTAAACAATCGGCATCCTTGCTGAGAAAAGCAACACCATTCCGATAGGTGGCGGTGGAGGGTGCGTTTATCTTTCAGTATCATTCGACCATGCGATCAGCATTTCAGAAAAGCGTCTGCGATCTGGTAGACCCATTTGCCCTAATCCCAAACGCAATTTAAATTTCTCATGTTAGCTCAAGCATGTGGAGCTAGGATTTAACAATGCGATTTCAATTAATCTTTAAACGATCCTCCGCAAACCTCCATTCTTATTTTTTTGCGCTCTCAGAATTTTTCTAACCACTGTTCTATGCGCACGGTTTCAGCATTTTCAATATCTCTCGCGTGTACACAGTCATCGCGAGCGAGCATCGAATACAACAATCTCGGATACATAGCGGTTTTTATCAACGCTATTACTTTTAAGCCTTCTTCGAGAAAAAAAGAACGAGTGGGGGAAAAGAGAGAAAGAAAAAAAGAGAATGGAACGACCATGTCAAAGATTCTTTATTTTATTCTCTTTGCTTGGCGCATGCGATTTCGGGGTCTCGGCTGTTCTGGGGGTGTTAGGACGCCGGCGGGTGTGAAGGAGGGGGACCAACATGGTCCGCGACTTACAGGCGAACTCCATAAGCGGGATCTACACGATTAAACGTTTGCACGAAGCTATTGCAGCATTTGCCCATCAGCCAGATTTAATTCCTATTCTAACGCGCTCAGATATATTTTTTAGAACATTAACTGGAAAGTTAATTAAAGTGAGTTGAACTGAGTTGTTGATGAAGTTAACCTGGTTTGTCAGCCGTTCCCGATTGTCTCCCCATCAGGGGGCAACGTGGTCATTTTGCCTCCCCTAGTTCGGACCTAGGCAGGGATCTTCAACGTTTTCCTGATCTCGTACAAACGATCAGGAAAATTGATGTCAGCGTCATTTCGGCTTTGGGGAGACGTCAATGGTGCTGCGGCGAAGGCTCCTTATGAGCATGTCTTCTGATTTTAAATGTAAACGCAAAAGATTGCAGGAGTGTCTTTCCGGTCTCCAGGTGTAAACCGAGGATTAATTTTCCAGACATCTGCAGTTGGATAAATTCCGATATAAGACCATCGACACGGGTAGTCTCTAATTAATGGGAATTCAATTACAATTCAATTACAATTACATTCTGTTATTGTCAGTGGAATACCAACAATTTTAGGCAAACACAAAAATTTCTCCGCATTCTATAAAGGCTAAAGCACTAGTTAATAAAACTAAAACGGGGTTGATCGTAAGACGAAGTTAGACCTAGCGTGAATTTACGAGGGGTGGTGGATCAGTGGCAACTACCTCTTGGATTTTTATGTCCCTATTTTATTTTTCCGTTGACACCAAATGCCAATGACCTACTTTATCCGCCCACACAGAAACTTCACCCGATGGCGAATTGGAATCCCAACGGGGATCGGATATCTCGATTACATTTTTTGCGGTCATCATGGATATTCGGGTGAGAATTTTCCATGCATTTTTCTGAGTTTGAACTTATAGTCCGCTAAAAATCGATGGAGGATAAGAAGTGACAAAGAGAAACAAAACTTATATTCTCCCGATGAATCTATAAATAGTGTTTCGTAACAATTAAAAAAAAATTCATTTGATCATCCTTCTTTTTTGCCAAAAAGGTTATTGCCTGTGAATTTAATGGTGGCAAACTTCGACACCATCCCACGCAGGGGTAGTGAGGGGAAGGGCACAATAAGTGTTCCTCGCTCAGGGCGCTCGCACAGAATAGACCACGGGATGGGCACCGGGTGGACCACCCGCCGCCGCTGCCGCTACCATTGCCAATAATTGCATCCGTCAGCCAATGGGGTTACGTGCAGTTGAGTGGCTGGGGCTTCAAACTCCACACACGAGTTTTACGACGTCGTCTTTTGACCTAAATGCTCCGAAAGGTTTTTTCTTCTTCAACGTGCCCCATTCCGTTGTAGCAGCACCGGCGCCAAGTCAATATATATAGATATACGCTTAGGTATATGGCGGAAAAACTCATAGACGAGAAACGACACGCGACGTGGCGCCACCTGGCGGGGAACATCAATTTCACAACACAGTAAAAGCTTGCCACCACGGTTTAACTTCTCTCCCAGAAAATAATACACCCTGAGCAACTTGACTAATTAACTGTTGCCGAACATGTTTGAGAATATACAAAATAGTGGAATATTGTTGGAATTGTTGGACAGTCTTTATTTATATTTTGAGCCCTCAAGATACTCGATTTTATGAGGAATTTAAATGTTGGTGATCAAAGCGTACAGTATTAAGAACTCGGATTCGTACACGTTTTCAGTAACATAGCTTATTCGCTAAATAGCTTCCAAAGAATGGAAAGGATGAAGTGATATTTAGCTAAAGAGGGAAGAGGGAATGCCAGCATCGGAAGAAGAAGAAGAAGCAGAAAAAGACAAAAAAAAAACTCCAACGGATCTATTGGGTTTGCCACGTAAACAAAGTAACCAAAGTAAAACGTATTATTTCCGACGACAGGGAGCAAGCACGATTGGTGATCGATAAAATTAATCAGAATAGAAAGAGTCGTGGAAAGTTAATGAGAAAAAAACGAATGGATGGAAAGTTGGATAGAGTGAGCGGACAAGGGGTGGGGAGGAGGAGGAGGATGAGGAGGGGGAAAGGAAAACATGTTTTTTTTCAATCGCAATTAAAAGTGGAGGAAATTGCCAGGAGCTAAGAGATTCGAGCAATTACTTAGAACTGTTTATCGACTATCCAATATAGTTTTGGCTCGCGTCACAACCAGCCACAAATGACGTTGACACAAAATCATTTAAGAATTCGCGAGAGCGAGATTTATCAAAATAGCTTCAAATCAATGGGAGGAAATGACAGGTCCTCTTTTCGATTCCGGATTGACACAATTATTTTTAGCGACTGCACATAAACATGTTCGGCAACAGCATCACCTCTTCTTGATATCCAAGAAAACCGTCTTCTCACGATCTTTGCAACTTGTAAGTAGGAGCACCTAAGGAAGCGCCAAAGAAATGTATTCGAAGGTTGACCTCTGCGCTCACATTGCGACCACAATAGCTCCGGACACCTATAAACGAACCGTACAAAGGTGCGTGACCAGTTACTGGATAATTCACTGTATATATATTTGTTGTTGTTGTGGAGACGTTTCAGAATTTAGATGGTCATGCATGACTGAGTTGACCGATATTGTCTCTGAAGCACGATTTGAAACCCGACCACAGTGGGTTGCGTTCGACATTTGTCTCAGTCGTAATATTGTACAGTGAGAAAATAACGACCAACGACCGAAAATCGAACGCACGACCAAAGCTGGAAATTCTTAATGACTGAGTACAGAATCGATTTCGATGCCACAAATACTTGTTAAAAAAATAATTAATTTTAAAATGACGTCCATTTTAATATTTTTCACTGGTTCTGACTTCTCGTTAACGACGATGTGAATGCTGACATGTCACATACATGATGTCAAGAAAAGAGACCGATGTGAGCGTCTTCCTTTTCGTTCGGAGATGTTCCGGGACGCGTCTCGGCAGTGTCGTCATACCCCGGTAGGTCAAACCAACAATTGTCATACGCGCCCACTTTTCTCGACGTCTGCCGGTCTTACATATACAGTGATGCAACCCCCACCCCCACTCCCTCCTCCTCATCCTCCCCCTCCAAAAATGGCCTTCACATATCCGCGAAAAAGCTCTCTCGGTCGAGCCTTCAATCACAGCTCCTTTTATCGTGTATGCGCTCACCAGCAACAAAATTGACACGAAATGCGCATGCGCAGTGACGTCACACCGTCGTCCCATCATCCTCTCTCTCTCTCACTCGCACTCGCCCACCAAACCCACTTTCTCTCCATCATTATCTCTCTCAATATTTCTCTCATCCTGCGCTCTCCTCCAGCCCCCCCCTACCCCCCAATTCGCCCCCGCCCTCCTCAGCCACCACACTATGCTACTAAACCACCACCACCGAAACCGCACCAACCCTACCACTCCTCTCAAAAACACAAACACGCATCACTAGTTGGGGGAAAAGACACTGGATTCTGTGATGCGAACCGTGGCTACTGCATTCCTCTATTTACCAACTTCCGTTTAGAAGTGAGAGCATCGGGGCGTCCCCTCGAGTCGTCCACCAGACGTGGGACAACTCCATTGAGCAGCCAATGTATGCTGGCCCATAGATCTCAGTAGATGTTCCACTAAGTTTTTGTAGATCACGATATTGATGCCCATTGGTGGTACCCTGGAATTCCTAGAAAGCACTATGAACAAGCTTTTTTAAAAAAATAAAATCAAGTTCAACCACTAAATGCCACAGAATCACTCTATATTCGACCCCGGGATACTGGTGAAAATGTGCCCCTCACATGGTACCTAAGCACCAAGAGATGTAAAGAAACTCCCGTAGTGATCTACACTACACCGAATTAAAAAAAAATTATTGCCACATGCACGAAAATCACTGCTTGTTTTGTTCTGTAAAAACCAGTTTCAAAAAGGTTTTCCTTTTGTACATTAGTTTACTGTAATATCTCAGAATATATGAAATAAAATTACTCACATATTTTTTTATTAAGATAAAAAATGGAGCAATTCTATCACAAGCGTTCAAAATATTTATTATGAAATTGCCATTCTTTATTGACATTTTTCCAATCCCTGATTAACGCGCCGAAGACGCCATATTTGACATCAGCGCCTCTGACGGCTCTGAGTGGCTCAACAGGTATATACTATACTCTGATGTAATAATGTCGAGCTTTTTG
The DNA here is from genome assembly GCA_034698785.1 of Mycogona germanica. Classification (NCBI taxonomy): domain Eukaryota; kingdom Metazoa; phylum Arthropoda; class Diplopoda; order Chordeumatida; family Chordeumatidae; genus Mycogona; species Mycogona germanica. The sequence goes on along the minus strand of JAQGBY010002617.1, from coordinate 9,044 downwards.
ATGTAATGATGTAAAGATGTCTAATGTAATAAGAGGGTATGAAGACAATATAAAGTCGGGTCGAAGTGCAGTGACGAGAGTACAGTGTGCGTCCTTATACGGTGACTTCAGACTACTTGAAAAATTCCAATTGTGCTTGAGTTTGGAGTAAATTCTCCTTTGAAATCGCGTCTATCGTAAGCGATACAGATCGCCCGGTCAAATCTTATTAAAAGTTGAACGCACCCTCTCAAGCACAATTGAAATTCACGTGCACAATTGAGATGGGAAAATTGTCATTCGAGAACGCCTAGTCATTTCTTGTCAAAACACGGACGAACCTTTTTTGTTCAATGTCTAAACGCGCTCTGATCAAACATACTTTGATGCTCGGCCAATGCAACTCGGATGATTACAGAAGTTTTCGCGGCCAGCAATGAAGCAGGAAACATTGGCGCCAAGTCGGATTGGATTTGAAGGAACGCAGCTCACCGGAGAGCAGTCGGCCCTTTGCGACGACGCAAATGTCAAGTTAAATTGTTTGCATCGCTACCCACAATTATGCCCCATAATGCCTCGCGGTTAACAGTGACTCGTGCACCGCGAGTCCACTAATAACATTTCCATCTCATTACACCAGTTTCGCTGAGCTATAGTTGCACGATATCGGAAAGGGGGGGGGGTGGGGTTCCTCACAAGAAAGGGGCGCCCTGGGCAGCGTGTCCAGCAAGAACTAACCCCTCAACCACTATCTCTCTCCCCTCCCCCTCATCGCCTTTTACCCGAAATTTATTGAAAGTTTGTAGCTCTTGCAGAGATGCTAATTTGCGTGACTAGAAAAAATATTAATATTAATAGCATCTTGCCACAACCGGATGCTTCCACTTTATCGCCAAAGCGCCAACGACCCGAAAGACCCAGAAGTATCTTCACACCAGACTTCTGGTAAAAGAAAGTGTGACGAATTCTCGTCATTGCTGTTTACGGGGGGTGCACTCTGGTTTTTCATTTAAGATCAAACAGGACACCAGCTGCGGTAAATCTCTCTGCCTGAATAATAGCTCGAGAATAGGATGACGTATAGGTGGAAAGACTAGGACCCTTGAATACTCTAAAAGTTTTGGTCATGTACTGGTAGCGCCGAAACCAGGGCCAGCAGTCGGAACAGTTCCTAAGGGCGGCTGACCACTCGAAGATGCAAACTCAGAATTCGCATTCTTATCTCGATGGTGCTTCTCGCTTATTCACGAGCATCGACTTCTACTTTTTCCAAGAATCGAACCAATAACGCAATATTGTCTCATTATGGTGATGCGAGGATTTCCGGATTTGAAGCACGGGGCGGCGAATTTCTAGAACCACCCGCCTTATTATTGCATATAACATTTCCTATACGCACAAGAAAATCGGATTTTGTCTGTTGCCGTTCTCTAAGTTAAATCAATTTTCTTTTTGGTTTCTTCAGATAACGATCCAGACTGATGGAGAGGTCGGAAATGTCCGTCCAACGACACGAATAGACCATCTCCAGTGGAAAGTTTCAGTTCCCAAAAGAGATATTCGTGATGCTCGTATTTTTGCGTTGTCGTCCAACTAGATTCGTCAAAAGTTTGGATTGGCGTTTCCGTCCTCCTGACACAAAGGCAGGTCCTGGACAGTGGTGTCGGTGGTGGTAAGTGGTGCCGCTGTTAGCAGTTCAGGTGATAGACGAGACCCGATATAGTTTGGCTGGTCGTGTATGGTGATGCGATGCGAAGCGCGCCTATTAACGTTAAATAATTATCGGCGCTATCTGCCTCCTTGTTTGGAGATTGTTAAACTGGGCGCACCCAATTCGCCTTAACTACTGTGTGCGTTGCGGCGCACGCATTTGGGCGCCGCCACGGCGACGGACGCAAATGGCCAATTAAAGTTATCCAATACGCCCGGCGCTCATTAAGCCTTTCCAGGCAGCCCTTTAGCGTGCGAGCTAGCCCCTGATCATGTCCTCGTAGGTCCCTGCGATCGGCATCTTGGCTCAGGGGTCAGTGACTACCTTAGAGCCTTATAACGAAATCATGCGACTGACCACGCATGAAATTTCATTTTATTCGTTCACACTTTTTAGGATCGTGTAAATTACCAGTAACTGTATTAGATCTCCAAATCAGTCCAACCAGGTGATCGAATCTAATAACTTGGATATCTCTATTTCTTAAATTGTCCTATCTATATTATAATCCTGAAAGTTTGTAATCCATTTTTAAAAAAATCTTTAATCAATACGCCTCTGCGTTTACTTATGAACGACTTAATGAAATGGAATGAAATTTAATCTGTATACAGTTCCGCAAATTTGTAGTCGAGTGCAAATTATTTCATATCTTGATTTTTTGTATTTCTCGAGATATCAGTCGTTGAATTTATTCTCATTAAGAAGGAAAATTCCAAAATGGCGTCTCCACTTGACCAAAATGGCGCTGTCGTCGCTCTCACGTGCTACCAGTGATGCCAGCGATATTTTAATTCCACACTAAATTCCGAATTTCTAATTATTATTCAATCAATGCCTCGGAGGACTATTTTACAAACCAGGTAGAAAAAGATAAGAAGTTTAGGACGGGGATGCCGAGCGAAACGGGCTATATCTTTTATTTTTGATAAACGATAAAAATATTTTTAAAATTTGACTTTGATTTTGATTTGATGTGGTCCCACAATTACTTTGGATAATTGATAAGTCTTTGAAACATTTTCAAAAAATATTATTATATACGCAACGTTCATGTACATACATGTACTCTACCTCAACTTTCTTGATGCAATTTTCTGCCAACTATCAACAATTCTTAAGGTTAAACATGGCGATAACCTAACTATAATGTGAAAAATTGAAGGTGGCGTCTTGTGATTATTTCACCCATAACTTAATACGACTGCATCGCAGTTAAACACCGAAATTCCAGATGTTTTCGATGTACTGTACCGCGTACTGTACCGGATTTAAGCGTTCGAGACTCACTGGTATCAGGAAGATTGAAATGCACACAGACACATTGCGTAATAGCTGTTGACGTGTACTTCGTATATATTGTACCGCGTCGTCCATAACGCACACGAAAAGCAAACACAGAGAATGGACCCATGCTTAACATTCCACTGTCAGAATTGCTTATTATAAAAGGCGAATTATTAAAAAATCGGGCGAGAAATTCGGTCCGTATGACCAGTGGTTTGGCGTTATAGTTTGCGACGCAAGCAGAGCATGCTCTTTCTTTACATGTTGTAATACTGTTCTTCATTAAGTTGATTTTGGTGCTTATATCTTTGAATCAGGGTTTACATCAGGGACGGATCAATTTAGATATTGACATCAGTTCACAAGAGGATGATTTATAAAATTGTGTTTACAGAGCGTGAAAGTTCATAATTTTTTTTAAAATTTCAAATCAGACGTTTCAACGATGTGATTAAGCATTATTTGGGGATTGTTGTACCCCGGGATAGAATAAACAAAAATCAGTGTTTAGAATCAAACCCGGGATGTTGTAACGGTTTCGGGCTTTTCTAGAATTGCGAAACAAGAGGTTTTACTAAAGCCTGAATTTTTGGTCAGAACTAATTTTTTTGTAAATTTTGTTTACGCCACTCATTTACTGTCTTTATCTGAGTCGCTTAATATTCATAATACGTCGAAGTGATTCTTTGTGGTATTTTCATAGTTTTTACATTTTTTCGCATCTAGAAAAGTAGAATTTTCGGTTATGTACAATGTGCGTCATCTGTAGCTTAAAGCGAAATTTTCTCACTGTTTGTGTATGTTCAATTTTATGACCAACTTACGTCAGTTGGTAAACATTTTCAGTAACTTGAGGTTTTCAAGTCTGTATTTTATGTTGTGTACCATTTTCCATTTGTTAATTGACAAACTTGGAAGATCGAGAGCAGTTGCTCGCTCTTGGCATCTAATTAATGGCACCTCCCCATTTAATACGGGCATCTCGCAAGACTATCGCAACCACGTATCGATTAAGTGCATATCTCAATAGACCACCAGTCAATATTGCGCTCCTACATATTAAAAATTCAGAAGGTCTTGAATCAGGCTGCTATTGGAGTTTAGCGGTGTTTTTGTGCTCACGAGTTAGACTAACTTGGAGCGCTGTCGGGGAAAATAAAATATTCAATATATTATCTATTTATTCTATCTGTTTTCATGTGTCTTCCCTCTTTTGTTGTACACATTACTTTATCTTGTTTATTTATGTTCCTCTATTTTCTTCAAATCACTATAATTTTTTCTCCACATTTCTTATCAATATTTTGCTTATGACTATCTAAATATTATTCCTGTTAAACTTTCTTGCATTTAAATACGGTTAAAATCATAAACATACAAGTATTATTTTCTGTATAAACATGTTTTTGATAATTTTCCAGCATGTTTCCGGCAATCACAACTACTATAAAAGCATCATCGACATTTTTTACTTGTTACTCTTTTATAGACAGTGGAATACTTATTTTAATCTGCAATGGGCTAGCCGGGAGACTACTACTGCTGCCCCTCGCGAGCGAGCAATCATTGCCAACACGGAAGCAAGGCAAGGTAAACTGCTGTTGCGCCACCCGCGCATCGCGCTTGCTCTTTTTTGGCCACTGAACGCAGCTCCCCTTATTAGCTGCCCCTTGTTAGCGAGCAATCACTAACAGCACGTAGACAATGCGGGAGAAACAAAAAGTAGGCTGAACAATGGAAATTGTGCCGCACATTAATCTCACACAGAGAGACTGCAACGCGTTCACCCTGCGGGAGGGGGAGAGGCGAAGAAGAGGGAGGAGTTACCAAACAATGAACGCCCTCGCTACTTAGGGTGGTCTTCTATTTTTGGGGGTGATATGCCGCTGTGTGAGCGAAAAGAGATTGGCCCTTCGTAGGAAGAGCAGGCGATTTGACGCATCTTGACGTCAAAACCAGCGAGATGTTCGCTAGATGGCGCTCGAGCAAGACAGGTTGGGACGATGTTTATAGTGTCTCTTGAAATTGGGATTCTCGAAGGGAAATTTACCAATCTTATGGTGAGCTCAAGTGTAATAGCTGGTTTCTTTCGATGAGTTTGAACGACAGATCGGCAGACGGCGCTGGTGGTAAAATCTTGAAAAAAAATCTCAATTGCGCTTAACGATTTCTAATGTGCTCAAGAGGTTGCGTTGTACTTATAAGAACATTCGGGCACGTGATCTGAATTTGAGGAAAACGTCTGGGATCTCGAAAGCGCGCTTTCCTAAAATGCCAATGCCAATGGACAAGGTTGTCTTTTATGCGGCGAAATCGTCAAACGTAATGATGTCAGACGATATAAAAAATGTCCGGGTCATTATGATAACAATTAAGCGTATCAAACCTTTGACAAAAAAAAACAAATTAGTTGAGAATTAAAACAGCATTTCTTTCTTAATTATTGAAATATTAAAAATAAAAAAAGCGCTTTGAAATTCGGGAAATGCACATATTCACCAGATCTGGTGAAAACAGTCAAGCGACAGCACGAATAAATAAATGTTGGAATCTATTTTTGGTGCCCTAGATATCCGATTTCGAGCAGCTGGAATACATTAATTATTTTTTAAATGTAAATTGATCTTTTCTCGGCAGTCAATTTGGTCCTTTAATTTTTGGAGAAGTTACAGCGACGCTGCGAATTCTTTCCGCACGTCTGTTTCCATTGCATCGATTGAGATCTCGCAAACTTTCTCAAGAGATCACAATTAAAATTTTTGTTAAGAAGGGTTACCGGTGATTGAACATCTTATAACTCCAAGATTTCACAAATGTAAAAAGGGTATTAGAGCAGGAGAGCGCCAAAACGCATTGGTTAACCGCCGCTACGCAGCGCTGCATTTTCGTCCCAAATGTTTTAGAACATACATCCTGACTTCGAGAAAGACGTTGATACGTCAAAAATGAAATGTCAAATTTAAGCCATTTTATTTCGCCTTTCTCGAAATGTCCCCTATATTTCCTATTTTGCAGTCCGCACCTGTAGGAGGACATAGCAAAGAAAAAAGTCATTGGTGCGGCAAGTGGACAACATTTCTTAACATCAGCGTCAGAGCGGGCGTTGAACACACTCCGATCTTGTTTCACACTTTTCGTCCACTTTATTCTGAGGTGTGTACTGGGTGACCGGTGAGCGGAAACATCTAACCAAACAACCAGGCCTTCGCACCCATTTTTACACCGAACGTGTTTAGTGTACATTTGGAAATTCCAATAAAATGAGTGGAATCCCATTTAACGCGGCTCGGCGTCGTGTCCCGAAGGAAAACGTGAGGTGTAAGGAAAGGAGTCGCTCCACCTTCCCTTCAGCCGCCACCACCCCCCTCCTCACACATCCTGATTAGATGTTTGTCGCTACGGTAGACGAACAATGCACATGGGTGAGAACTCTGTGTGTTGCTGTTGGACTGCTCAGTTGAAAATGACGCTCTAACTTTACAGAGTTGTATTTTCTTGTCGCATGAATGGCCTATTTGTGTTGTGGGGGCCTAACATTTCTCGGATCAATATCTATGTACTGTATAAGAAAAATGTTTTTCGACCATCTTCTCACACATACAGTAGAATGAAAATAATCTGTACCAAAAAGAAAATGTCAAGTATCTGTACCTAAAGAATATTCATAATTATAAAACGAGGAAATTGGGACCAAAGATATTGTTCAAAACTATCGATAGTTCACAAACGAACTTTTTTACGATTACCGCGCATCGCTATGCAGATACATGATTTGTGACGTCATTAACCAAATTCTCTTATTTTTAACTCGTCCCGTCGTCCTCTTGTGTAATTTTTATTTATTAAATTGATATCTCATGAACGCAACAACAAAAACACCTGAAATAACTTCGCATAGTGCCTAAGCCTTGTAGTGGTAAGCCTAAGTAGTGAACCCTGTGGGGTTCACTACAGCTGATTTGAACAAAAAAAAAGTTGGAATGACTGTAGAATTTGTGACACTGTAAATGTCATGGTGCTGCGTTACGCAATTGGTGAGCTCTGAAATCACACAGAGAATATCAGAATATCGTTCTCGAATGTATGTCTCTAACATTTATCTTAGAAATAAAACTATATATTTGCTAATATCAGAGAAAGAATTCTCTTTCAGAAAACGAAAATGACTGTTTTCACATAAAGTGACATTTCAAAGTGTTGCCCCCAGACCAGCTAGAGCCACACGTGTAACGTTCTCATGACCAACACGCCCCCGTAAGCCGTATAACTCTACGGATCAATAAGTTTTCCAGCTTAACTCGAAAAATATCGGGTTGAGTATCTCAATCCACTTTTCTTACCTTCTCCGCTGATAAAAAATATATCAAAAAAGTGTCTGGTGGCCTTTCATGTGGGTCCCGGGTGGATTTTTGTATTTTCGTTCTGGGCGTTAGACAGATCCTGGCGGATCAATATCGACAAATGATTCGATCAATATGTTAGACATCACACCGTGAGGATCACAAAAATTGAAAGAAAAAATTATGATTCAGAGGCAGGCTTGATGGTGTGTGCTGGCGATAAAGAAGATGCACTGTGGTAAGCAAGGAACCCCGCAGTCATTCGAAGTCAAGCACACTTGAATGAACAATATTTTGCAGATCTTATTCTAATTTAAAAACCCTCAACCTTTATTTCTAAGTTCACAATTCACAAATTTATCCATCATTGGTGATTGAATATTTCAGGATCAGTATTGAAATACTAGGTTAAAGGACCCGAATTCGGTCGTGAGAATAAAACGGGAAATAGCGATGCGCGATATTATTTGAAACTATCGATAGTCCATCAACGAAATTTTTTCGCATATCGCGCATCACTGTGTGGAAGCGTGGGTTTCGTTGGTTGTAAAAAAGCCACACTACCTCATTCTCCAACTAATACCATTAACTAAATTGTGGCCACGATGTTTATTAAACTCATCTAATGAGCGGAACAGCATAGAGACCTGAAATAAGTTGCAATGAGTAAATTTGCAGTGTAAATTTCATAGTACTGCGCTACGACAATACGCTACTGTGGAATGTACTGCAGTTGTAGGAATGTACAACTTTGTTTTTTACTGTTAGATTAATTTTATTTATTGAATCATATTCGAAATGATAAATGAAATTGATACAGCGTTTTAAGTTTCTGTTTAGGGGCCAACAAATCTTAGCAGTCACAAATCCAAGGTAGCAATTATTATACAATTTTAGAAACTAAAATTTTTCATGAGGATTTATATTTCGATACTTTCTAGCTATTTCCACACTGGTCTTTCTTGGTGTCGTTCGACCGATTGAAACCTTTTAACAAAGAATTCCGATAGAGCTGGCATGCCTAGCCAAAGAAAAGGCCGAAAACGGTAGGCAAGGAAGGACACAATGTGGTGGACAACAGCCAATTGGCGAAACAACACTGGATGCACTGGCGTCATTTGGCAGGCGCTACGTTAGAAACACGAATTTCCAACCGACTCGTAACTTCGTAAGTGAGTGCTCTACGGATAGGAAGTCGCTGACTGTAGCAGCGACTACAAGTTTAATAAAGAGCCGGGACTGTTCAAGTACCGTTGCGTCACAAAAATGCTGACAAAAGAACGGAGCGACGACACGACGACGGCAACTTTGGGCGTTGTGAACAATAAAAGTCGGGGTTTGGTGTGGGGGATTCACAGGCAACCCCTCGAATAGCTAGCGAAACAACAACGGGGGTGCGTTTGTGGGCATCTGGTTCGTATGATTATGGATGGGAGGTGGGCTTTCAAACACACTGGGTACCGTAGATTGACTGGATCACAGAACTGGAAAGTCTTGAACGTGTGGTGCATGCATGTTGTATGTAGATAGCTTAATTTAAGAGAAACAGTGTATCTTTATGCAATAAAAAAGACATAAGAAAAAAGCAGGCATGGAAGATGTCAACAAAAAAATTGTCGCCAGTTGACTCATCTATAAAACTAAGAATATGATTTTCCTGTCCAGAGACTAACTGCCGAACGGCTCAATGAAATCGCATAAAATTTAACATACCCTTAGTAGACTAC
>JAQGBY010002616.1:0-22209 GCA_034698785.1 Mycogona germanica | reverse complement strand
GCATAGTGCTTAAGCACCATGAGGGGGACGTAAGGCCTGTAGTGCGGTTGACTACAGTTGATGGAAACTAAAAAAAATATCTCATCCCAATAACAGTGGCCCCAAGAAAAGTAACATTTTGCAGTCGCGTTGCGAATTTAATCTTGACATTAATAGAAATTTCGACCGTAAGATGAAACGATGACAATTTTGGACATGACACCCCAAGGAGAAAATTCTAGCCACATTTGTTGAATTGGTAATCAGCTAGAATACTCCAATGGTGAAGCCGGTTTAGGGAATTTATTTAAATAAGACCGGTAGAGGGCAGCACCATTTCCCCTGCGAAATTACGGCCGCGTCACGATTTGAAGTTATTACGGTTTGGGACCTTTTTCTCTTCCAGTTTCGGTTGGCACCAGTCACTACAGTACTAGTGGCTGTTTATTATAAAATAGATGAAGATCTGCTTTCTCGTAAGCTTTGTGATGGGCGCACTTAACCCCTTACGCGTTTTTCCTCCCGTCTCAGGAATTTTAATTGTTTTTAGAGATACAAGTGCATGGATGCACCTTTTAACGTTGAGTCTTTTTTTTCTTCTCCAACCTCCGCTACTTTCTCTATTTCTTTTTTTTTTAATTCTTAATCGCAAGTAGCTCTGGCAGACGCAAATAGGCTTCTGGCCGTCTCAGAAACAATGTCTATAGTGCGGCGGCCTAAGCCATTTATTTATAAATTTGTTTGTGGCACCCAATTACTTGACTGATGATGGCCTGTTCTGCTACTTTTTCTATCCTGTTCTCCGGTCGTGGCTACCGCATGCGCACCTATATGCTCGGCCTAGGCAAAAAGAAAGAGCTCGATGTCTAGATTACAAACTGGGGGTGACCCCTCTGCCACGCTATGACTACGTACGAATGAGTTTCCATGAGTTCGATCGCCACACTCCAATTACAATTACAATATGTACCCTCAAGCAGCCACCGGATGGGGGCTATGGCGGGAGTAGAGAGAATAATAAAAAGCAAATGTTTGGTTTTACTTCGACATTTTAATGTTTATTGTTTTTTTCTCGAATACTTTAAGGCCATGCTTGTAGTCTTTCGAAGCAAATTTACATTAGATTCTTCATTGTGTAAAGGTTTGGTTGTTCAAAAACAAGTTCACAACGCTGGTGTGCAATTGCTACTTTGCACAGGTGGCGGCGCAATAATTTTTTAATTGCATTGGGCATTAACTGATTACTTTTCACTTCCTTAATGGGTTGATTAATCGCCGATATTTGGAGTATTGCGAATAGTTGGGGAAGTTTTGAAAGCTCACGAGGCGTCGATCGACCGCTTATGGTGTCTATGCCGTGCGATGTCGTTGGCGAAGTAAAAAAGGCAGCGCGGCCACGCAAAAAAAAAAGATATCCTTTAATATTCTCGCTTTTTGAGTCATAAATTATCTCTCAGTTATCAAGTTTTTTTTTTGGCCGAGCCTGCCGTCGCCTCAACTCGGCATATTTTCGAACGTATAGTTATGAGTTTGCCTGCCGTGTATCCGCCAAGTCGGGTTTGAGATTTTAATGCTATCTATAAAACTTGTTTCACGTCTGCTTTGTTTCACGATCTGAGCGGGTTGGGGAAGCAGCATCAACAACAACAGGGGAGAGAAGTCTTTAAGAAGGAGGAGAAAGAAAAAAGTGAATCGGGCATTGCTCAGCGCTGAATGATTTTTAAATTGTTCACCGATTATTAGGTATGGTAACAACGAGCACCTATAAATAGGCTTATCTCGCAACATTTCTTCTTTTTTTTTGGCCCCCTTTCCCCCAACTGCGCCTCACACAATCTTCATCTGCAATTTCACGAACAGCCATAACACATGCCAAAGTAGTCAACGATATGTGAAAGGATGTAGAATGACCCGACTCATGAAAGATTAGGAATCGAGAAGTTTGCGTGGTGCGACGTTCACGGGTTCGATTCTCGAAGCGGTTTCTCTCGGAAGTGACAAGAAGGTGGAGGGTTAAGGAATGGCCGCTTGGTGGTGCTGCCCTTCCACAGTATATTTCGCTTCATTGATATTCTGCTGCACATTTATTATAGTCGGTGTTTGGTTACCTTGGGTGGTCCCCGAATTTGAATGCTCGTCTGAGCGGCGAAACAGAGACAACGTGTCATCGATTTTTGCAACTTCATTAGAAATTTTTTAGATGCATTTCAGAACGCGCGCGTCCGTACTTTTCTGCCGCCTAAACACCAGCTCTTTCGTAACGAGATACGAAGCGACGGACTGGAATTGTAAACGCCACCGAACCCGATTAACTTTGAAAATCGGGCGACTCGAATACTCTTATTCTGGGTGTTGGTGTTTCCACACAAATACAATTGTTTGCTCTGCTAGAAGAATTGTGACAGGTCCGATCAAAGACTTAGAATATTAGAACGCAAAAGCTGCATTCCATCGTCTAATCACCATCGCGTTCATCTATAACTTCGACACCGATACATCGATCTGTTGGAGCTGCAAACGATCCTACAGATTCTCTCATTCCCTGGAGCGCCACCAGAGGGCAACCTGAACGCATCGTGCACGTTACCCTGATGGCACTCTAACGTTAGACTTCTGTGACCCGCGTATGTAGATGCGCGGTTTAGCATCAAAAAGTGTGTTATCGATATTGCTTAAATGCGAAAAGAGCGCCCCCCCTCAATGTATATGTACCGATAGTGTTCATTTGTTGAAGAATGGGACAAGTACGTTTTTTGAAATGCAAACGAGTTTTGGACGCCGCTCTCACTCTGCCTATTTACAATTTGGTTTTCGGTTACAAACGAAATGCAAACACTTTTGGAGCGAGCCGCCACATCGACACACCGGGCGTGGATGAATGTCGATATATCTGTAAATTCGCTTTTGTTAACTGTTCCACACCAACATGTGTGTTATTGTGTATGGCTCGAAAAAGGCTATCCAATGTTCGTATAATGTCTACAGAACGTATTGTTTGTGTTATGCGATGGTTATAGCGATTGGTGGCCATAGTAAATATCCGGGGTAGTCGATTGCGGCCTTTAAAAAATAACGTCATCGAATACTCCAGAAATGGATAGGAATTTATGTGCTCGATTTATTATTATTACTAGAGAAATAGCCTGGTTTCGCTTGGAAGTTCCCGTAATGCCTGCACAATGTTTGCGAAATGTTTTTCAAATATATTGCGTGTTGTGACGTCATGGCAATTTACGCCACAATACGTGTTAATTTTTCCAAACACTTATCACTTAACACTAATATGATATATAAAACAAATAAGTATTAAATTTCTATTTTGTAAAATTATTTTAAAATGTAATGAATCTAGTGATGAAAAAATATCCCTGGCAGCATTGGTTGCACGTGAGAACGACGGCGCCATTTTGGTTAAGTGGAGACGCCATATTTGAATTTTCCGGCGAAGCAATGCGTTTTTTAACGACGGATATCTCGAGAAATACGCAAATTCGAGATCTGAAATAACTTGCATTAAACTACAAATTAACGGAACTATCTACAGCTCAAATTGTATTCAATTTTGTTAAGGCAAACCGATTAAAAAAGTGATTTTTAAAAATATGACAAACTTTCAGGATTATAATGTATAGGATTATTATTATTATTCTGCAGTCCTATTACAAAATGTAAGATTCAAGATTGTCTTGATAGTGTATTGCAAATCTGCCGAATACGAAACCAAATTGGCGAAATAAGAAACATGAATAAATATTGCTATACATGACGTGGTTAAATTCTTGACAGGCAAAAAAGCGTTCAGCAAATATGCTAGACGCGTTGCGTTATTTGTAGAGTAAAAATGACTGAATATCGCATGGCTCAGTGTTGCAGCGTCTAGATGCTGTACCCAGAGCCAGGGCGATTGTTCGGATTTAGTTTGTAAGCTGCGCTCAGACGCCCGTCTTGAGAGAGCACCAGCACCATCAGCGACGGACGACTTCAGAAATTGATTGATTACGATTCCGCTTGTGGAACTTTTTTTTAATGCCTCGCTTATATCTTGGTGCTGCTCAATGTGGCAAACACTCATCCTCCTGAGGACCCCGTGTCCACCCAAGTGCACAGCCAAAATGCCTAACTTGCACTTCCACACACGCGTACAACATTTGTTATCTGAAAACATTGTTTAGGGAAATCTGGTTGAAAAATCCAAAAATCCTAGCTTAGGTTTCAGGAGGTTGTAAGAGAACAGGGAAGGTTTATCCGTTAACCAATCCCCTCCAAAACTGTGCATCCACTCCATGATCCCTTCCCAAGCTGATCCTGAGAGTCAGTGAGTCTTTTCTGGCAGTTTATCGTAACGTTGGACCTATTTCAGTGTTTGTTGCACATGGTGTATGGATGGCTTTGTGTGTCTCATGTTTGAACAACACCGACATTGGAACTATGTTTCTCAACTCAACATAATATACTTTTTGTTCGGCGATTTGGTTGAACGCAGATTTTGAAAACAGAGAAAAAATCCTGCTCAAATTATGCCGAAGAAACTTTTCTATACAGTACACTACATACTTCAACTTTTCTATTCCTCTAAGAATGTTACGAAGCGAACCTGATATTTGGAATACTGAACGACGTCAAAGATTCGAAACATCTTTTAATGTTGTGATACAGCGGAAATTTCGCTTTCTATTTCTCACCAGTCGATCTTGCACATTATAGACACCCTATACCATCCGGGCTTCCCAACCAATTTAATTTACGCTAGACCGGGATTCGAACCTAAAACTCGGAACACAAACTTCTGTACATGTATGATGAACAATATCTTTTTGAATATTATTCTTAAGAGCCAAAAGATAATTGGCAATGGGCGAAACCTCTCGAATATTATAAAATTTCAATATAATAACTACGAATCTTTTTTACTTTTTTAAGAAAAGCCGTAGGGTATGATTTCCTTCTCTTACATAAATGAGTATTACCGATGACCCGCTATCGAACATTTTTCCGAGTGATCAAATATGGTTTGGTTACTGACTTTACCAACAGCATTCTCATCTGTAGGCAATAAATTGTGCATAAGTTGTGCCTTGTGCGTCCATCACAACGTAAATGCCGAAAGTGAATTTAATTAATGGTCAGACTTCGTACACGACTCGTGCCGTATTCCCCCAGAACTATTTCGAGTCAATTAGAGCTGGTTGGATAAAAATTTAATTGGAAAGAAGAGCCAAAAACTTGCCTATCTATAGACTCGCCGCCATCGTCCACATGTCGCTCTCGCCAGATTGGCCAGGGCTAATCGATTTGCGTTCAAAGAAACGGAAGAGCTAGATTCCCACAAGACTTATATAATTGAGCATCCACTCTGGCGGCACCACTTCTTTAAAGCTATTCTTGTTGAAAAACCGGCAGAATCTGTTCTTGGTGCGTGGACATTCTCTTCGATATGAGTCGAAAAAACATGTACTCGAGTATGTTATTGTAAGCTTCGCAGTTAATGGACTACGTCAGCTGTTTTCGAACTCTATACATTTCTTTGGTCGAAGCCGATAGCCAGCTCGCGTTTGGTCCCAGCCGAGAAAAGATTGATTACAGTTCGGGGATGGGCCGATGGGAATTCGCGGGTTTCTGCAACCGAGTTCGCTCCCGTGTAGCGTGAACAACTTCAAGCAGGCCGACTAACTAGAGTGTGACGTCACCATATGAGGACGAAGTTTGGATTAAAATCTGTATGTGAATAGATATTTGGTGTCCTCGTATCATGCCAAGTAAAAGCGTAAAGGAACGGCAAAGAGATGCTGCTCCCGTAGGAACGCAATCACTGTTAACACTGCACTGCAGAAAAGCTAAATCTCGGAAAGCGCTTCTTCCACCAAAGGAAACAAGATTGGGGAAAATGGCGGGAAATCTATTCACCCATGATGCACTGCGCGCATCAATTTGCAGAGGCCGATGCTCGAACTCAATCGTTGCACATCGAGTGTCGCGTTACTTCAAAAGTGTACCTTAAAATGAACTACTTACTGAAAATTGCGCTTGACTACGCCAATGATGGGTTGCCTCTTTCTATTTCGACATGGATATCTATTACATATGTAACCTCCGAATGTGTTACTGGAATTGAATTGACAGCCATTAACAGATAGATCTCCGCAAAGTTGTTGGCGCACCCTGTATGAACCCAGCCATTTGTCTCTATGGCGATGTCGAAGCGTTGGCGTGTCATAGGCAGGAAAAAGTGATGACATTAGCGAAGGTGTCATTTGCACAGGCACGCAGCCCAGGGTGGTCGATTATATGATCTGGTGCGAAGGGATAAAATATATATATGGGGAGAGAAAAAATCCCCGTCGAAATTATGCGCAGAACTGAGTGTACGCTTGCAGAGGCGGCCGACGAAATGCCATTAAAAACTGTTTTTAAGACCTATTACGAATGCGAAAGAAATCTCATTTTCTATCCTCCCCATTTAGCAGATACAATTTCTAATTTCGATGGGTGCGCAATTCGACAGCTGAAAAACACCCTCCCCAGAGCGCAAACACCAACGAGGTATAAGGATAAACAGTCCATTTTATTCCATTTCAATCAAAAAACATATTCGCCACTGCTTCTTCTAAAGGGTAATTAATACTTTAAGAGACATTGTAAATTAGTTAGTGGAGCCTCTAGTGGCAATTAATCGAGATTGTCCGCCTTGTTAGAACAGCGGTAGTTTGGCATAAATTGGTGGCATGTTTGTCCGACGGATTCTGGGGATCTATCATTTCTATTTCGTTGATCCTTTCTTCCACTCCATATTGCAGTGCTCCTATTCCCTATTCTGCAAATGCGTTCAGTTGGCTCGTTAACAGACATCCGTTTTCATGAAATATTTCAAAGGACTTCGGCCCGGGGGTGCGTCCATCATCGTCGGATTCGTCGATGTAGGAGCGCTGCGATAAAAGGAAAAATAGGATAGACGCATCATCTGATCGAGCAACTTTGAAATGTGGTCGTGGAAACGCGGTGGTGTTGATTTCCTTCATCTCAGTTCTGGTGCAAGCGCATTAATAATGAAACAAAGCGAAAAGCAAAATTAAGTACATGCCTAATGCGTCAGGGTGCGTTCATCATGCAGAGAGAAAGGTATCAATGTGTACCAAAAAATGGGTTGCCTCTCGAGCCCACAGAAACCACGAAGTCTCGAATACTTGGGACCTGAGCGACAAATAATTTTATTGGAGAGTAGGGAGGTGCGCAGCGGTGATCTCGGGTTCAATTCCCGGCAGGGACCTCGGTATTGTTTCTGGCCTTCCTTCTGAATGGGCGATACAAACTGACGTCGCGCATATGGCGAGGAAAAGAGGGTTCGAACTGGCGTAGCAGAAGGAGAGGGAATCAGATCGGGCAGTTGCTGCCCCGTGTTGCGAGGCAACCACATGATGAAAGGGTGTGTGGTCTCAGGCGCGTAAATAATCTCAAGCTTATAGATCGTTAAATATAGGTAGGCGTTTGTTGTAAATGTTGGACGTGCGCGTGAAATAAGCCAATTTTTCCATCTCCGGTTACCTTTTTCCGTTATCCCTATTTTATTTCAGTTTTGAGATACACTTTGAAAAGACGTTGTAACGGTATGGGCGCAATTTAGAAGTTAAAACAGTTAGCGATAAAGTTGAACTGTAGTTTTATTATCACACCATTCGAACACCAAATGTGATTGGAATGTTCAATTACAATATTTAAGATTTACTTAATTGTATTTTAAACATGAACTGAACTGTGCTATCAATATTTTTATTAATTAAAACTGCATTTGCACGCCAAGACTCAATAAGAATTCAATAAAATAATTCACTATAACATCGCATATCACTATTATTACCAGTATCACCATCATAATCAACTTGATATTAAATACGAAAAGAAAACTTGAAATGAGTCGAATTCAACATTAGACCAAGTTAGGGGAACCCCTATTTACCCTTGAGATGAGGAACTTTAACCAGCCTTAAAATTGAAAAATAGGCCAAATGTGCAGATTTAATACATAATACCAAAAAATTGATAATAATTACATTCAGAAATTAATTATTGGTAAATATTTATCATTAAAAATAATCTCAAACAAATTTAGCTTGAAATCAAAATTAATGCCTTTAAAGAATTAAATAATTTAGCTGGTTTTACGAGAGTAACGTGGAATTGAAGTATTTGCTAGAACTAATTTGCATAATTAAGTTCGTTTCATAATCGAAAGTCGTGACCAACTCATTTCGATGAAAACATGGATAAACTCAAGAAGACCTTCCATTCGCCACATTTATTTGGAAAACCAGCACTTCCTTTGTTACCAGGTTTGAAAAAAAAATCCCCTTGAAATCATAAATTATTCATTAGACAGACGCTTTTTTGTTACCAACTTCACAATAGTTATTTTTTTCCTCGCGCCAGATTCGCCATTGCCAATGCCACCCCTATTTTTATTCCTCCGAAAATTAAAAACTACTTTTAAAAAGGTAATTAAGGCAAATTGGATTAGCCCGGGTAGTTTTTTTTATAGAAACGTTGCCACCTTTTTGCGTGCCATCGACCTAAACCTGCGTCTACAGGGTCACTCGTTTCTGCGACCTGGGTGAACATTCTGCACTTGATTGACTTACATCGAAATGACGTCACAAAGATGTTTTTTTTAAATAACGAATCTCTCCAAATTAATGGAACAATTGCTAACATTTGTACATGTTGTCTTCGAATTTGTAGTGATACCTCGCAGCAAGCAGTTATCGAACTCATTCGTATCGAATGAAGTTTTTTCGAGCTCGTTTTCGAGTTGAATTCGACTAAGAGCCCTTACGACCAACCCATAGGCATTTTGAAATCGTGTGGTAAGGATTGTTATTACTCTGCGATTTTTTTCTTGCAAGTTTCTACACACGATTCGCGTATGTCGTAAGGCGGGGCCTGCTACGTCATCGCAAATCATGTGACGTTGACAGCGTGGCACACCAATGACAGATGTCCGCGCCCCGCAAGAATTACATTCGCCAGATTCCCTCTCCGCCAATCTCGAGCCGGGGATTTTTTTCTTCTTCCGTTCCTCAAAAAACGTATTCTTTCCTTTTCGCTCCTCAAAGATGTCTCAATACCTGTACACTGAGACGGCAAAGGCACGGAGATATTCGTGATTACATGTCGTATATTAACTCACGGGCACATAACTCATACGGCTGCATACATATATTTAAGTCGAATTGCTCGGGCTCTCAGGGTACAGGGTGTGTATAGCAGGAGACGAGAGTGTGCAACTGCGGAGGAATCAACCTTCTTGGAATATGGCAGAGACAGCGTATCATTATCATAAGACCGTCTGTTGGTCTCCCCATATAATCAAATTCATATTCCAATTTTTTTTCTCCGCTGCCTTTTTTCGACTTTGTGTTCTCGCCGAGACATTTCAGTTTCGAGCCAAAGAGCTGAATTAGGTGAAACACTGCGGAATACACGGAAGAAATTATTTCAAATCTATTACATTTGTGGCAGAGACGCTAGAAGAATTGCAACAAAATGATTGCAACATTCCGGAGAAAAAACGAATCCGCAATGAAAACTTGAATAGTCATGATTTCACAAAAAAAACATCATCATACCTATGAGGGATCTAATAATGCATGTCGTTGGATTTCGTTATATCAAAACGTGTGTGTGAGGTAAATTAGTTGAGAGTCGGACGAAGGTATGTCGGTGGGTTGGTGTTAGTCGGGTGGGGAGGGCGACGGGGAGGGGGGCGTTTACCAATCATAACTCGATAATACCTGGGCTTCTCTCGTATGCACAAACTATGTGCCATGTACCGAGCTGGAATAGATATATACCAATTAGGGGGCGGGCCGCTCATCCGGGGACCTTAGACCATTCGGGCAGATGTTGTATCGTAACGACTACCTTTGTGATATTGTTTGGCAACGCCATTGGTACATTTCTAAACAAATGAAATGCCAATTGTACAGTAGTGTGTTTGTTTTTTTATTCGACTGGTAAATGGAAGGTCTTAGGGGATTTGTGTAGAACAGGTTTCTTCGCAGCCCATTTATTGTATTATCTAAATAGGATGGTGGGAACGATTCTAAACGGTCTTTTGTAAGTTTCCAATTGGTCATTTTACTATGTAGTATAATGGTAGTCATTACAAACAATTTCAGGCGTTTGATATTATTTGTTCCCTTGTCTGGATTGGGGCTTCGTGATTTCGTTGTCTCCTCTTGAGCTATTTGTTTGGAAGGTCCCCACCAGCCTTTGAGACCTACAAAAGATATCGTTGCCTATAAAATGGTACCATAATCAGAAATTACCAAGTGTGTGATAATAATCCATCTTACGAGTTCTTCTTAGTGTGATCGAATGTTTGAGAAAATTGGTCGGATGACTTCAGAAGGGTATTCGGACCTCGCCATTATATTAGTGGAAAAAGTCTCGAAATATTTTCAATACAAGCGAGGCTACATATGAAATTGTTCGTCACAAAAAAAAGCCCTCGCACAACCAAAAATGATTCATTTTGCTGCTAGGTTTTTTGATATAAATAAGTGGGGGGAGTGCTGAACAGGGGACTCTGTAATTTAACCTCGAGTTCGTCTGCATTTTCAATTTAATTTTTTCTGTCTAATGTTGCATTTCGTCGACGAGAGATTATACAGGGTGTAACGTACCTCAACGGATCCGGGACTCCAAAAACGATTCGCTGTTGACGATTATTTCACTGCTCTTTGAACTATCGCCCCATTCAGCTTTCAAATCATATAGTGAGGGGGATTGGGATTTGACGAACCAGGCGACAATTGCATATGTAATGTCGCCTGGTCAACTGACGAAATAGGCGCCATCTAGTGTTAAGTCGCAGAATCCGTACAGGTAGACAACATTTGTCCATCTGTTCGTTGGACAGGGGATAGAATGAGTTCGTGTGTCCCGACACAATTGCCTATCATTAAGTTTCTGGTTTTGGGGAAATTGTCGAAACCGGGCTATCTGCAGCAGCACATCAATTCCTATTATTAAATAGAATTGCGCTGCGTGCAGATTATGTTATTTTGAAGTGAAAGAGAGGGAGGGGATAAAACGATTTTTTTTCCTTCTTGCTGTTGAAAATGCCCGTTGGCATTCGATTATCTAGGACATTGACTGTCGAATACACAGAAAAGAAAATGGAAGTGTATAAAAAATATTGTTTCTTGAATAAAAAATGAGATATCAAAATTTGCCGGTCAATTCTTTTGTGGCCAGCAATACAAATCAAGTCCGAGCAATTTATTTAAAATTTAAAGAAGAAATACACAATTTTGAAGTCACGCAGTGACGCATTTCAATTCGAAATTATTTCTATTGTTTATTATTTTATGAACCGATGACTTATTTTGTCTACAAATTCCTCATTTCAAAATTTGATGAACATTTTTGATTTATAAATATTCTAAGCAAACAATTTGAAATAATTTGTTCTAAAAATATTATGGATAGAATGTTCGATGTCTAACTTTGAGGTCGTCCTTAAAAACTATAGCAGAAAATAATTGAAGTTCTTGTAAATTTAATTTAAATTACAAGGATATTGGATAAAAAAATAGTACTCAGTAGATTTACGCATCCCGGCTGACTTTATTTTCAAAATTGTTAATTCAAATTAATTTTCGTCCGGTGCCGTCCTGAATACGCCATGTTTGATTTCACCATTTTGTTTCCACCATTTTATCAGCTTCCAAACAACTGGCAGATGTCTGACAATTTGGGACAACAATTTCCAGCCCGAATAAAAGACCCATAAAACAACCGGATGCACGTTATATGTACGATACGGCCTCTATTGACATAATGTCTATCACGGTGACCCGGACCCAGCTACACGGGTCGCCGCCCGACATCCGGCACATCTACAAACACGGAGTGGGTCGACCCATAGTTCGTCAAAACTCGGATCCAAAATCCGGGTATTTTTTAGCTCTGCGCAGAAAAGCCAAATGGCGAGGCCGCGCCGCCACCACCACCTGTTAGGGTGGAACGCCACCCTGGAACCATACCGTCACCCGAGAGTCCATAAATAGCCCGTTGGATCGTGCTGTGTTCATGTTTCCATCTGTCTGGTGCGTTTTTTCCCCCTTTGTTTGAGTTTGGTATCACACTAACGCGCGACCGATAATTATATCATTCTGGTTCGCAATTAAATGGCAGAGTCGACTGAATCTCGATTTGGTAACGCCACCTGCCGTCCTCGTACAGTGAGATGGCAAAATCGTGACTGAGTTGTCTGGGGGCGGTGGGTGGTGGTGGTGGCCATCAAATGGTTCGTCGACGAGACGCGGCCATTTTTCGGGCCCTTTTGAAAATCATCATCAACAATTATCCTCGGAAGCTCAACTGTGCCCATTTAAGAGAGACGTCTTGTAACCTATTCGCGTATCGTTTTTTACTAGGGGCCGATTTTCTCTAGTCTCATTGAGAGTCGGTGGTGTAGAGTTCGATCAGAAGTCCTTTTCGTTATGGCGCCGAAAACGTGGCCACTAGACGGCGTTGTCGACTAGGTGGCGCCCCCGAGTGGCGAGACTGAGGAGATAACTTTTTCGGTGGGCTACCTCAGCAAAGGCCAACTATAGAAACAAGTCGGCGCATCCATGTCACCATCCAAAGGTTGCGAAACTCCACAGAAATTATAAAAATTAAATTTATACGTAAGACGACCTAATAATATTAGACTGGGCAACAAGTGTAGGCAGCTCAGTAAGTTCGGCCAAAGGGCAAACATCGAAAATCACAAGCCAACGATTTACTTATTGGCGAATTTGGACAAAAGGTAAACGCGATGTTTAGTTGTATGAGAGTAGGTGCCAGTATAGGGGGGGGGGAGATGGTAAAGGGTGAAGGGGGGCTTTGTTGGCGTCGGAATAGATCGTCTCTGGCGACTGGCGGTCGGCTGCGGCACAATTAAGTCCCGGTGACAATTACTGTAATAGCGAATCTCCGCTATTTATACACTCTGGTCTGCTGTGGGGGTGGCGGCGCGGCGCCCCGGCATTTGCATCGCAGGCGAACGGTTCACCCATCTAATTGAGGCGCGGCCTTAATTAACGCTTCATTTGCATATTCGTGGATGCCCATTTCTGTCGTCAGGGGCGCGCGGGGGAGGGCAGTGGTGGGTGGGGACGCGTGTTCTGTCAGTGGCGCGGACTTTCGCTGCCGTGTGAAAGTAATTTAAGAATGACATTGCACATTTGAAAGCTACAGTTCAGAAGTTACATCTTCTATGTTTTTTAACAACCGCTTATTCCTATCACAAGGACAGACTGTAGTGACGTGCTGTGATCACGAGGTCAATTCCCGACCGACACCTCTCTGCAATTTTTAGGACGGGAGATAAATTCCTATACGCGCCTTCCTTGGGGGAATGGAAGTAAAGATCAAGTGCTGATGTCTTTACCGTGGGCGAGAGGGATTGACGCCACACCATTGGTCAGGAAAAGAGGTCTCGAACCGACGTAGCGGAGTAATAGGATCGGGTCTGACAGTTTTTTTTTTGACAGATGCAGCCCTGTGGTAGCGGGCGAGGCAATCGCACAAATCACCGGTCAGACTCGGGATTGGATATTTTGTCTATTAAAAACAAAGAATCACCTTCGAAAGAGATTGTTGCACGCGTTTCTACGTATTTTGGCCCAAATCTCTGATCTTTCTAGAGATCCCGAAGTCACCCGCGCGTCCTTTTCAAGACTGGACCCTGGGACATGTTGGTTGGATTAAAGGCGAAAGTCCTAATGGTGTTGTCCTAGTCGGCTGGCTACAACGACCGCATAAGGGGGGGATCTACCTAGGGTGGAGTCTGGTGAAATCAATAAGTAGGGGCTACGACAACGTCAATTTTCGGTGTGAAACCTGGCGTGTGCGGCGCTGCGGCCATTGTTGTCCGGCGTCGTGCTCTCTCTTTCTATTTATCCCGTCGGTTTATTTATGGTTTACAAATGAGCATTGTTGTCAGTGAGACGTTATCAAGGCGCCACGAGGCGCGCGATACGACGCCCAATTGTTTTCTGCTAATAGCTCCGGCAGCGACGTTTAGGCCTTCTTGTTGTTGTGTGCCCGGCCACCACCCACTCACCATCCACATCCACCACCCACCACCACTTTGCCTCGCGGGACCCGTACCTCCTGATACCCTCCTCTCTCACCAGAGAGCGCTGAACGAAAGAAAAAAATACGACTCTAATCTTGACTTGACTTTCTATAATAAAAAAACATCTGGTTGTTATTTCTCATAGCGCTTTCTGCAGACTCCAAATCGAAAGGTGAAGGCTGAAAACGGACTTGTGGTGGGACGGTCCCGGGGTTCGATTCCCGGTGCTTATTCGATTGCTGAACAACCTGTCCGAAAGCGATAAGAGGGGATGGTGACCTGAGAATGGCTAAAGAAATGTTTGTTCAGGAGGTTCACCGGGGTGAGAACAGGTAAAGATGATGCGACTTTTAAAAATGAGCAATGTCTAGAATATTCGCTAGTTTGCGAGGCGATCTCAGGAGGCGTCGTGTACCCCCTTTGTCACCATCATTACCACTTTAGCCACCCATCCAGGCGTCCCTTCAACAACCTCCCGCCTCTCGTCAACCCCCATTTTTCTCCATTTCTGGCGTTCATATATATTTGATAGATAATAACACAAAACAAAACCGATAATCAAGTGCTTTAATTAAGCAAAACAGCTGCAGGCCGCCAAACTGATAACATCTCCCCAGCTACCGACAGCCACACATCCCAACTACGTTTATCCCCCACCCCCCTCCGCCTCCCCTCTACCCCAATCCTCTATCCATATAACCCACGTCCCAAGTTGTACAGGCACACGAAACGCCTGGTTGTTTACCAGAAGAATCGAGAATAGGTGTGTGCCGAGTTGCAAGCAATACCTTGTAGTGCATAGACAGTGTTGGGTAAGTTCCTTTTTGAAGAGGAACTCGTTCCAGTTTCAGTTCCTTCATTTAAAAAGGAACGGAGACGTTCCTTAGTTCCTTTTTAGGGGAAACTCTGTTCCTGTTTGAAAAGGGACGCGTTCCTAGAAAGGGAACGTTTTCGTTCCGTTCCTGTTCAAATTGTTTTCCAATGCCAATGTCTCAAGATCTGTCCAGGAGAGTGAAGCAGGGAAACTATAGTCTCTGTGCTTGACTATTAATTCTGTACCCTGTTGGCGCCCAATGGAATCGGTGCTTCTGACAAATGCCGCACGCCAGTGGCTGACTGCGCAGAACGGAATTAATTATTATGTAATGCATGCGTAGTATGCAAAGCACTAAGCGATTAACGTGAAATCTGATACATTCAATTCCATGGCAGACTTTTTTCTCGAAATGTAGAGCTTCTTCAAGACGAACAAACCGAATCCTGCCCATTGTTTCTAGCTAACGAAGGTCCGTTCCACTCGATCCCCCCTCCCCTTCCTCCTCTTCATACCTCGCAAACACACGTCATATTTTTGGAGAGCGCGAGTTGGGTAATATCTATCTCGATCAAGATTTCTGTGGCATGGCATCAGCATTAGCAGCAAAAGCAGGCCCAACTTGCGATTTCCTCCAAAAACCGCCCTGCCCTCTCTCTCTGTGCGTTTCTCCTTATTTTATCAGTTATGCCAATCTCTCTCTTTCATTCTCTTGTTGGCTTTCTCTTCGCCTGATTGTTGTTCTCGATTCTCGATATATAGAGATATATATATATACATGTATACTGTTTATAATGAGCAAAGTTATTGTCGGGGAGCGATATTGTGGCCCGGTTGTACCGGCGGTCCAACTGACGTCTCTGCGGCACAATCTGTTTATTAATCGCTTGAACATGGACTGCATGTACTACGGCTCGTATATTGAGGTACATGTACATTATATGCAGAGAATTCACGCCGTAACACGTCTAACATCGTCCTGAGACCGCGCCCTGTGCTGTTTCCAGCGCACGGTACAAATGAGCTGCAATATTAATCAAAGCGTCTTTATTTTTCCTTGGAACTCATGGTTGCTCATTTCAAGACTTTCTGTCATGTACATTTTCGTTTGAAGACCCATATTAAATGGTCATTGCTTAATAGCACTACTACCATGTATTAAATGGTGAATTCGGGACAGGCCGAATGAAGGAGACGAACCGAGTGGCGAGCTCGCTTTTATAATATCTTACTATTATTTTTAATTAGAACTGGTAATTGCGAATCTGCACGAAACTATATTTTTCTCAATTACCAGTTCTAATTAAAGTAATAGTAAAATATTATTATAAAAGCGAGCTCGCCACTCGGTTCGTCTCCTTCATTCGGCCTGTCCCGAATTCACCATTTAATATATATATCATCCAGACGTCCTAAATAAATCCCTCTTGAACTACTACCATGGATGGCGTCTTTTTTAAAAATTCGGTTCTCAAGAGGACGTGGAGACAACACGGGAAAAATTTGTATGCGTTTTGGGTCAATAGCTGGAGACTTTCACTGTTTGCAGTGAATGCGCCCGAACAATTATATTGTAATCGGCCGGTCAGCAATGCTGGTGCACGAACTAGGGGAGAACATTTCAGAAGATAGAGGGGGAATGAGATGAATTATTGGCTGGAAAATACGCTTATATACGGAGAAGGGGTTAAAAACAGAAGGAGATAATTAGTCGACGAAAGGAGAAGAATGAACAAGGGGATAAAACGCAATGGTGAGCTATTTAGACGCAAAGAGACGTTATTTTCGCCGTATATATTTATGTTAGCCCTAATTTTGCTGAAATATATAAAACCAGTTCATTTTTATAAGTTGTTGTTTGACGACAACTCATAACTGGATCAATTTCCGGCCGACACACCCAGAATTTTTCGGGCGGGAGCCTTTCCTTCGGAATGTGGTGAGAAGGAATAGCAGTACAAAAGGGTGATGAAAAATAAAAATATAAACGTAACCAAGAAGTGGGGGAAATCTGGTGGAAAAGCAATCTCGTAATATAAGGAAAGAACCAGTCCAGAGAAAAAAGTACTGCGTGCTGGTGAACTGGCATTGTTTTTAATATCGTCGCATGACGCGGCAATAAAATTTAATAATAGTGAAACTTAAAATTGCATCATGTTTTGGGGGAGCGCTACATATGGAGCTACTGATCTGACAGTGGTGCGGTATTTCATGAAGGGGAGAGAGTTAGACTAAGTTTCGATGTTAGGCTAGGACTGCTAGGCAAGTCTACCGACCATAGTTCAATAATATATTGAGATTTGTATGCCCGTAGCCTGGAATACCAGATGCCACTAAAATGGACCAATCTGTAACTAACTGTACAACACCAAATACATGTACATATCCAATGCTATCAATCGTTGGGAGCTCGCCTGTCATCGGACACATTGTTGGGAGGGTTATATATTTTTTTCTTATCGGGTTCTGAATTTAAAACTGTAGACTGAGTTGAACAATTTCTGGCGAGTCATTCGTTTCATCAGTGTTTGGGGGGTGGCGCAACCATTTCAATTGCATGAGTCAAAATCTCTCGGATACGTTTCGTATAAAACAAAACAGATTAGTTGCAGCTTGAGTCATGGCAAAGCAAAAAGCAAGTCAGAAAATAATTTGACACGTAACCTATCTTAATACTACAGTGTACAATACTCGTTTGATTTATGAGTTCGCTGGATAAGTTTTCGTGCGCTTGGAATCCGGATGATTGGGAGGGCTAAAATAAGTGATCCATTTTTATGAATGTTAAATCTTAAAAGGAATCTTTAAAGGGAGAAATGAAAAGCTCCATCATTTAAATGAACCGTCGTCAGTAAGTGAGTTGTAATTTGCAGAATTTTGCCAAAAATTGACTATAACTGAAATATTAAGAGACAAATATGTAGTCCCTCTCCATCGGGGGCATCGACCATTGGGGAAGATCCCATCTTTATTGCTAGATGATTTGCTTATCGAAAAATTCTGCAACCTTTCCTTATACATGTAGCTGGTTGAACATCGCTATAACCTGTGCAGCGTTTGAATACAGTAGCTGCTCCAATTCCTGCCAAACTTGCGCGTTAATATAAATGCAAAACAATGATAAGCAACTATTAAAATGGAAATTCAGTTCTAATTTGAGGGGGGGGGGGGCTCGATCGTTGGTGACTCTGCTCCTGCGGCCTATAGGGCGGAATTCACACAAACTAGCAGATCCTCTTGAGACGTTGGGTCGATCCAAACGAACCTCTACCTCTGATCACGTTTTCCGTTTTTCTATTTCAACCAGAGGGCATTACAAGCAAATCGTCCGTGGTCAACCGAGATCAGGTGGTGGACTAGTTGAAATCCCGCCTATTGGAGTTGCCGGACATCCGGAACTAAAGTGAACCCTTTATTTGCACGCGACGCCCAAAGAGGGCGCATGATCACGGGAGGACGCCACGCAAAATGTTGGGCGCTTCCCGATTGTTTAGTTGAGCGCACCTTGGGGGCATTTAATAAATGGCCAGTGTAATTAAACGATTTGTCACGAGCAGTGCCCCAGTCGTTGCCCGCCCTGTCTCCCAATCTCTCTCCTAAGCAGCGGACCACCCAAATGCAGGCTGCGGGTTCAAATGCCTTTACGAAAAGACGCATAAACAATTGCGAGACATGCCGCCAGGAGCGCTGGCGTTATTATGATAATTTTAAAGCTTTCCATCCTGGGCACGATTTCCTCGATTAATTTCTATCCCTGTGTTGATTTTAGATTGATTCGAATTCGCGGGGCTCGTAATGGGAACTTTGGTTATTCTTGTAATGAGGGCAACAAATACCTATAGCTTATTGACTTGGAACTATCACGCGCAGAGTCCATATCCCCGCAAAAAATTAATCAGCCCCCCCAATTTAAGGAAATGATTTGCGAATAGCCGTCGCTAAAGAACGTCGCGCGTCTGCCAAAACAAATAGATCTGAGTATTTCGTAGACGGTGACATACCGGGGCAAATGGCGGTGACTAGACAAACTATAGACAACGTCACGTGTCACGGTTCTCACCAATAGGCATCGTCCACCTCATCCATTATGGCGTATCAATTCAGTCAACGTCAAATAAGCAAATTACGAAATGGTTTGGGGAACGAACCAGAGGTTGCAGATACGATGCGAAATAGTCGAAAGGGGGGATCGTAAGGGGGTGGGGGGGAGGAAGTGACAAGAGCAACAAAGCCTCTGATCATTTGTCAATCAGCTGCGAGGTCCAGTTTGACAATTAGATGAGGAAATAACATGAATGGGCAAGGGCCCAGGGCTTAATCAAAAGCGGGTTTGATCATTCCAATTTGTAACGTATTTGGTTTTTGACGTGAATGCATCTATTTTATTTTGTTAATTTACGATTAAAAATCTGTTTCACTTATAATAAAGAACACTCACTATAATAAATTGTTTAACGTTGGCGAGATAAACGTCAAAATTCATAAAAATAATTTTTTTGTGCGCTCGCTTATTGCTCGTTGTCCAGGGCGGCAGTTTCCATTTTTCCACACATGACATTATCCAAACATAATTCGTTCCACTCTCCACAATCCTTTCTCGCCAGTGCCGCAAAGACCGGCAAAAAATAATAATAAAAAGAAAGATTTACATTTTGTTTTGTCCTGTAAGGGGGTGGTTCGCATAAATTACAGTAGGGGGTGCTGCATTCGAGGGTGCGCTTTGTTGACACATGCGATTGCGTCATTTGTACACGTGGAATAATATTACTGGCTCAGGAAAATCGTTCGGTAAAAATGCTTATCTCCGATTCCATGCTGTCCATGTGTACTTTTCCGAACTCCCAAGAATCGATCCATTGTTGTTTGAATTTATTCTACTGTATAATGCTATTCTAATAGAATTATTGTCTGCGGATATATCCGCTAGGAGGCGCTATGCGCACGCTTGATACAACGGCGCTCATATTGTCTATATATACTTTTGCTCTGTAATTGTGGAGTTTTTGAAAAATTAATTTTCGTGTGAAGATTGTCGGATATTGTTTAGTATGGGAGTCTGGATCTGAGCAGGTTCTACCCGCTGGAAAAGAACAAGGTGGCCTGCGCGCATGCGTGGTGTGAAACGCTGGTGGCAGAGCGATTGTACAACCGGATGTAATTGCGCAGAAGTAATTTGGCAATCGTAAAATGTCGACTCCGTGCATGTAAAGTGGCGGAGCTTTACGCCTGGGCGTTGCCCGATGTTCCAAAAAAACAAAGAGGCTCATGATTAGATCCCGGGCCGGCGTGGATTCACTGAAGATCAAGGAGTCTTTGTTCAATGTTGGAACAGTTTCCGCCCATACGCCATACGACAATTTTTTAATGTCTTGATCTACACCTTGCCTTGATCTACAGTGTAATCTAAGCCTTGATCTACAGTGTAATTGGTAAGTTCAGTGAGGTCGGTAACTCGAGGTTTCAAATTCAAAATGGCGATGCCAAGATTACCAAACAAAACTCGTTCCCCCGAGTAACTCACGCTTGATGGCTCGACGCTTCGGGGTTCAATCGTCTTATGTCCTTGGTTGCAACGGCCCGGATGGTGGCTTCAGCCAAAAGACTGACGTAGGAGGAGAAGGAGGACCATAGTAACGACGAGAATGATGACGCCAAGAGTTGGGGGTGGCAGCGTCGATTTTCAAACGCGAGAAGGCGTCGAGCACGCTCCATAAATTTATTCACTAATTTGTAATTTTAAATGCCACCCCATTCATTGTGTTTCACGCATACCGCACCAGTAGCACCTAACGGAAACGGTGGCGCCACCCATCGTTCTGTCCACGCATTATAAAATGTACGACTCGTCGTAGCCCAGTTGGTTTAGCAACTGGCTGTGGTTTCGGCAGTCCCGGGTTCGATTCCCGGCGCGGGTTCTCGAAAATTTCGATCCCGGGGTACAGGTCGTTCCCCCCTCGCACAGTGCCTAAGCACGTTGAGGGGGACGTAACTACCTGTAGTGCGGTTGACTACAGTTGATTGTAAAAATAAATTAAAACAATTTAAAAAAAATTTTTTCAAAACATTCATTGCAATGTTTTGGCTCCATTGAAACATAATAACATTTCTGGAGAAATTAATGTTGTTGAATTTTCCGAAATATGGGTAAGTTCCACAAGCCATCCTCCATCCAGACTGTTAAATTTTAAAAAATTCATTTAAAAAAAATTATTCGTAATTTCAGCACATTTCGAGAGATGGTTTATTATTCTTAAACTACTCTGGTTATAGAATCACACTTTGTAATCTTACTAGACTCTTAGAATTAGAAACAAATATGATTCTATTTTTTTCGAAATTCAAATAACTCGGGGTAATAATCTCGGAACAAATCTATGCTGGTATCGTAAAATAAAATAATTTTTCATTTATTCAATTGAATAGTAATTTTCCATCGTACTTAAACGCCTTCGTCATAAAGAGTTCTTCGTATTTCTTTTTCCATTAGCTTTCGAAATGAAATATATTCGTACTTCTGGGCTCGTACCTTTATAATGAAACGGTAATTTTATTGAGTAACGGTTATCCGGAGGGTTGGTTTTCCTGAGCGTGGTGTGGGGGGGGGGCAACTTAGGAATATATATATATACATATATGCGTGGAGTGGTTTTTTGGGTCGAACTGTGTGTGGCTCGTTTTGTTTAATCGAAAAATGAAGCGAGCGTGGTGATGATCCGGTGTGAGGGCGAGAGAGATGGATAACAAAAAAGCAATTGCACATCCCAGATAATTTTCGCACAAAAAGTCATAAAATTCCAAACCTCAGCTCTTTATTTTTATATTACCGTTTCGCTGGCGACGTGAATCGCTACACCAAGTACATGGTCAGATTGACTAGTCTCGAGAATTCATGTACAATCGACAATGGGCACAAAAACAGACTTAAGTTTCATATCTAATAAGAAATGCTCGTTGACAATATTCATGCAGATATGAAGCGGTAAATCTCATAATAGTGTATGTATAATGGGTCATAATGGTTTCTTCCATTCAGAAAAAGACAAGGTGCGAGTGTCGGAATTTATCTCACCAGAAAAGCTCCAGAGGATCTCTCGGTCGGGAATTGAACCCGTAATCACAGCACCTCCTTATAATGTATGTCCTTGAGTGTCCTAGCCCACACTAAACTGCGCATTTAAAATAAATTAAAATATAAATAAAAATTGAAGCTACTAATTAAATTTTTGTAGAACAACCAAACCCCCCCCCCCCCGTCCCTCCCTCCCAAACACACACAAACACACGTAAGAGT